>OZ023156.1:6045400-6232900 GCA_963678695.2 Diplodus puntazzo | reverse complement strand
ATCAAGTCTCTCACGATCAGAGCGCAAGCTAAACGAGGTTATTACTAACTGAGTTATGATGTTTATATCCCAGGTTACCGAGTTCTCCGCATGTAAACGCAGCCAGTGAGAAAACACGGCCCGTCAGTGCGTCTATTTTAAATCGAATTCATCCAGAGTTCACTGACGGGTCGTCACAACTCGACAGCTGAGAGGCCGAGGGCCAAACTGACAGAACGTCTGACTGCAGGTACGGAGAGTTAAACACGATGCATTGTGGTTAAAAGTGTTGATAGCTTCCCTGAATGACTCAGTGTGGCCTCTGAGCGTGAAGGCAGAGTGAAAAGCTGGCCGTCATAAAGAGAAGCAAGATGTAGTGATTGTTTTGACATTGGGGTTAATGGTGCGTGTTTTCAAACAGTCTTTCCTAGAGGGCATCAGGGAGTTGCACGTGTTTTGTATACAAGACCAGCGACAGATTGAAGGATTCTCTCGTTTCTCTGCATAGCTGGCCAATCACAGCATGAGGTGGGTGAGAAGTTCAGGTAGTTGTTACGGAAAGTTAAAGAAAATGTTGGAATGATACTTCAGAAAGCACTTCTGCGGAAGCAAACTGTCAACTTGATAGCTGATTCTGTCTCACAGATGTTTTGTCACAAACCTCAGCGTTTCACAGTCTCGATCTAAAAGTCTAGGTGCGTGTCATAGACCCGCCAACCTCAAGAGTTTGAGAGGTTTCTCATACTTTTCTGATCAAAATGCTCTGAGTGGTTGGTTTCCTCTGTAAGACGGTTCCCTTTAGTGTCTTTAAGAGACGCACAGAGTCAGTAGGTCAGGGCGGATGGATATTCACCGAGGAGACCACTGTTCATGTCCTGTGAGTACGAAACCAAAAGAAAGTATTTAACATTTCAATCCAAACATCCTTTTTGTAAACCTAACCAACTACTTTTAGAGCCTAAACCTGAGCAAACTGTGACCACATCACATTTAAAACATGTTAAAGAGGCTCTCTGGTGTTTTCATACAGACACCTAAAGGTGCTTTGTGCGTCTGTGTAAGACCAGAGGAGCGTGACAAAACGTCGGTATGTGGTGACCGAGAATGTGAACAGGTTGGTAATGCACTCTTTTTCTTTGTGGGACGGTCATTTTATTCAAATCCGTGCTCACTATTACTTGTTCAACTGAAGAGTTGTAAAGCTGCCACAGTGAGAAACTGTTGTTGTTGCTGTTATATTCACACATACTTCCTTCTGTGTTGTAATTCAACCTGTGTCAACTTCAACATTTTGTCCCCAAGGAGAAGTTTGAGATGCTACTTGAAGCACAAAGAACGCAAAAACCTGAGCATAAAACATAACAAATCACAAAAACAAACACATAACACAACGACTGATAACAAGTTGACTCACTCTGAACATTTTACAGTTTGCTTTAACACGCAGCCCAATCAGAAATGTGTACCTGTAAGCCTTAACGCACTTTAACTGGGACTGAACTGGATACTAAAGGTTGTTTTCACATAAGCAGTTAACAGACTGCAGCTTTACGACTGTGTTCTGACTGTAGGAGGTCTGATAACAAGCAACACTGGGGGAAATCACCTCCGATCTTATCATTTATCATATTCAAGTTCGGACTCGGTTATCAGAGATTAAATGTAAGCAGTGAGTGCATTTATTTTATAGCATCGTAAAACATCTGCGTATGTTTCTAGTGAAGCTTCTCGTCTGTTGTCACGACTGTTTAATGGCTTTTATTTATCCATAAATAAATAAATACATAAATAAATCTTCAGTCATGACAAGCGGAAAAATCCAAGCTGATGTTTATCTTTAGTTTAGCGATGATTTAAAACCTAACAAGGGAGCTCTGTGTGTGTGTGTGTGTGTGTGTGTGTGTGTGTGTGTGTGTGTGTGCATGTGTGCGTGTGTGATGAGATGAGAACATGAGATGCTGTAAAAGCCAGTCAAGTGTTTCTGAAGTGTTCACAGATCCATCAAACCATCTCAACACTCAGCAGTGCCAAACCACAGGATATCCACTGACACCATCATCGCCAATAAATTAGGAGTTCGTCTGTGCAGTGTGAACCTCTATGTATGTGTGTCTATGTGTGTGTGTGTGTGTGTGTGTGTGTGTGTGTGTGTGTGTGTGTGTGTAAGAGGGGGAGAGAAAAATTCCCAGAAATCAACATAAATGATGTCTGGGCAGGACTGTTTTAATTTGATTCTGAATACCAAACCTCACACTTCTTTGTGTGTGTTTGAGTGCGTGTGTGTGTGCGTGTGTGTGTGTGTGCGTATGTGCATCATGCAGAGCTCCCTGCCATGTGTGTGTGTGTGTAAGCAGTCACGCACACACGCCTGCCTGTGTACACAATGCGCTTCTAAAACACAACAAAGTCCACCTTCAACTTCTCTCTCTCTCTCTCTCTCTCTCTCTCTGTCTCTCTCTCTGTGTCTCTGTCTCTCGCCCTCTCTCTCGCCCTGACATGCAGGAATTTGAGCATGAATTATACATAGCAACACAGCAGCCTTCCAGCGGGCCCTGCTCTCAAACCAATAATGGGCAGCATGACAACAGCATAATGAAGTGAGCCACTTGACCCCCACCGAGCCGGGGAGCCGTCACACTCGACATTTGCATCTCAATGATGCCAGGATTAATGGTGGCACCGCTCGGAGCGGCAGACATTAAAAAATGAATCAACTATTTCTCACAGACGACCAGAAGTTCAGAGCGGAGGAGAGTTTGTGTGGCAGTGAATCAGGACTCTGACCCCGGGGGCGAAAATGGAATAAAGCCGGTTTTATGCCACAGTTATTTCCTCCTGTCTCACCTCACTGATTCCCGCAGTGCTGATTTATTACCTGGATAATGAGAACTGTGTTTACTGAAGGTGAATATTGCTGATGAGTTGTGGCCAAGTTTTTTTTCTCTTTAAAGTTTACCTTCTTTTTAAACTCACAAAACACTTTTTTTCCCCCTCACACATTTCTGTTGAATTTTACTGCTGGGCCAGAAAGATGCCACATATCGGACGTCAGAGGTCAGCGCTACGTTTTTACGAGGAAAAATGTTTTAACAAGCATCAGTATTACACAGATTTCCTCTTATGAGCGCAACTGGTTGACATGGAAACTGATATTTGTCGACATACATTGATGAGGAAAGTTTCACTAAATCAGAATGACAGCTTCCTTCAATGTATTTTCTTGAACTTGAAGGGAGTTAAAGGCAGGAGATGGTTCTGCTTATTTATCACAATATAAAGGTTTGGTAAACAAAACAAAACTATCAGCACAAACTTCAGTTTTGGGGGCTCTCGTAGAGCAGAAGTTGAGAAATCCCACATTTAAATCCTCAGTATGGAGCTCCAAAAACACAGCAATTCCCATAATGCAACTGTCTCTTCATTACACCCATTCCTAAGGCTTCCCATTAATAACTTTTAGCCTTCAAGCTGAAGATAAGATCACCTGGCTCACATCACTGTGACGTCAGAATATTTCAGACTTCACAAAAGCCACAAAGTTCAGTCCAGTTACACGTTACAGAACAGTTATTTTTGCATTTCCATTATCAAACGAAGTGGATGGTACCAAAAGAACCGTTCCATGCCATCCCGTTTCATCGTTACCCGTCTGTTGAGGCACCGAGCGCACTGATCCGGAACAAATAGGTGGAGTTAGAAACACTGCAGACCCGAAGATCAACCAGTACCGACCCCGCCTACATTTAAGAGAACTGTCTGTGTGGTTCCAGTGGTAGAGTTGAAACAAGGCTAAAGCTCCTCCAAAGGACAGCAGATGATATTTAACTGGTTTTCTGGCCCACACACTGATTTTGATGTGCAAAAATGGCGGAATGCCCCTTTAAACATATATTTTCTTTACAAATCTACCTCTGGCTGATAAGCACAAACTTAACTCTGCCTCTTAGGGTTCACGGCGGGTGTGAAGAGCACGACGGGCCACCGGTCTCCAGGCAACATCCGGTGAGGTATTCCAGTAATGAGACGAGAGGACAGCATCCTCTCACTGTGCACTGAACCAGATGCAACTAATCTTTCAGCGCACCGACGGGGAGGGAAGCAGCGGCTCCGCCCGGCACATGGAGGCCGCTGGTGGGCTGATGTGTGTCAGCAGTTACTCTGTGGTGAGGTCGGACCCACTCAGGATCTTTCCAGGCTACAGCGACATCAGTGTTTGTTCTGTTCTTATTTTGTGACCAATCAGATTTAAAAAAGACAAAACACTGATTCCAGTGATCAGGAAAGTGCTCAATATCCAATCTGATGATCAGTCAGGCGGGTAATCGATGAGCACATGGTTTTATTTACATTTTTGATTATTGGGCACATTTACTATCACACAGATTTACTTCAGTACTATTTGCTGAAAGTAATATTTCATCATGATGTCTTTACTTCTACTCGCGTACGACTTTTGAGTACTTTTCACAACACAATAATAATCCTTCACCTTGAAAAACAGCCACATTACAAAGACATGAACATGAGTTTTCTGCTGAATAACCTCATTCTGCTGTAAGGCTGCTAATCCATCTTGTTGGAGTGAGAGATGTGTATTATAATGAAGCGCTTTACCTACGGAGTCTATCTCTAGCAGCCGCTGGAGGTCGCTGATGCTGCGGATCTCGCTGCGGGAGAGGCGCTCCAACAGCTCCCGGGGGAGAGGGGACTCCTGTGGGAACAAAGTCAGTCCGTGAGCCGCTTTACTGGAGACGGAGACACAAAGCTGCGCCCGCTGGTGCGTAAAGGGCGCAAAAGCGTGCAAGCATGACTAATCTGCAAAACTCAGTGGCAGATGACTTCTTTTTGCCAATTTACGCCAAAAGACAGCGTCAAAATGCGTGCGTAATTACGCATAATGATTTTAACCTGCTGCGTGTGCTGCAGTTACTTTTAACGACTTCTGTATGAGCTGCAACACGTGAAACAAATCTCAACCACATCATACTTCCGCGCGGCTCACCTCAGCAGCGGTGCGTAACAGGCAGAGGCAGCCGGCGAGGAGGTGGTACACCGCAGCTCTCATCTCCTCTCAGATCCGCTGCGTAGGCACCAGGACGAGGCGAGGGTCCACTGCAGGAGCCGGGCGGTCGCTCCCTGGTCTCGGGAGCCCACAAACATCCCCTCGGGAGAACTGGCAACAACCACGACCTCAGTGAAAGAGCGAGCCAGGAGCGACGACGAAACTTCAGATGATGTTTAAACTCCTGAATGAAATGCGGTTCAAGTGGAGAGGCAAGCTTGTTCTGCGCCTGCAGTCAGTGGAAGTCAGTGTAGGTGAGAGGAGGGCTGACTTCTAAAATAGAAAAGTGATCGCAAAGCATGTTCAAGTGTCTTTGAACGCATCGGACGATCTAACTGAGGTCAGGTTGGTGTTCAGCAGCTCCTGGTTTTGGCATCAGATGAACAGGTGTCCGGTGGAAATGTGAAGACTTTTCTTTTACGTTCCACCATCGTGTCCTCACTGTGTCCTCAGTGTAATCCGGACAAAATCACACATCTGTGCGTCCTGCAGCAGCTGGGCATCTTGGCACTTCGCATGTGCACAAAATCTTTTTTTGAACGCGTTGAGTTAAAAGTTCCTGGGAGAAGCAGCCGTGTCGTGAACACGAGGAGGAGAAAGGCAAATGGCATCAATACAAAAAGAAAAGAAAGAAAAAAACCCCTCTCCACTCTGCAGCCCGGAGCAGTCTGGTGTCAGCTCCCAGCGGTCCTGTGATCTCCGGGGTGAATGAAGTCGGGATGCTTTCAGTCACAGGATATAGCCGTGCGCGTCCCCGTGGCACTGAACTGGAGCGCGCTTTGCATAATTGACTAGAGGACACTGCAGGAGCGTTAACTCTCAACTACAGTGTCACAACTGGGACATTTGATCCCATCTTGTTTTACAACTTCACATAAATATTTCCAATATACCGAACAAGTGTGTGTTCAGGTTGTTTCTTTTATGTTTAATGACCCAGTTACATCTGGACTTCATCTTTGCTTTCCATGATAAATAAAGCTGCTCTGAATGTTGGACAGTTATTGATGATAAACTGTAATCTTGTACATCACTGAGACAAAACTTCTCTGTGAGAACGAACTGTCTCCATGTCTTTAACCTTCACCTAAAACCACTTGTTAATCAGTCGCTCTGGAGGACACTGGTCCCATGCCCATCTCACATTATCCTGCTGCCTGACTCCCTCTGTGAGACGAGTCAGTGACTGTGTTGGTGTTTAATTGCTGTGTAATAAAGCTGATTAATGAGTGTCCAGATCGTCCCCTTTATGGGAGGAGGAGAATCTCTTGGCCTGATGGTGGAGCTACAAGGTCAAGAGGTCAGCTGCACTAGAGCCGGAAGAGATTCCCACGACAGGAATATCAGCTAAAAAGAAAGGATGGATGTAAAACTATAAAATAAATATTAGAGAGTCTGTGGTGGTTCACTCTTCATGCTTTCACTCTTCTGGCTTGTCCTCCGAAAAATGTAATCGGATTGATCCTGTTTGCTTTGACTTCTGCTTTCCTTCCTCCCGCCAGGGTTCCCACACCTTCTTAAACATCGATTTCAAGGACTTTTCAAGGAGTTTCCAGGCCAAGTTCCATTAAATTCAGCATGACATAGTTTGAGACACGGAGCAATGATCATCAATTTAAAGTGTAGTCAATAAAATCATTGAATAATAGTTACATGTAGTGATTAAATTAAAGTAAAAGTGTGTTAACAGGTCTGATTATTTGCATCCAGTGCACTCAGTGGCTTAATTGCATTGTGGGTAATGTAGGCATTGCACTCCTATGACACAGCTGGACAGTTTAAAAACAAATGATCGAAACTAACACAGCAGAACCAGAGATAACGCGCTTTTAATTCCACATATTCTTCTTCTTCTTCCTGGCGCCGACATTACCCACAATGCAACTACCACTGAGTGACATCACTGGATGCAATTTATCAGATTACATGCAGCTACTACTGGCGTTGTTTGGATGGTAATAACTGGTAATATTATTAATTATGTGTGATGAATAATCAGTGAGCGTGAACACTACAGCAACACTAACCTGGTCCTTTAACATCCATCTGACTGAGGGACCGTGACGTGAAAAGCACTTTGCATTTATCCGTTTCTTTGCGTTAGAGAAGGACATTGTTGAGGGAATGTTAAAGACTTTCCAGAGCTAAAGCTTCGTAAAGCAGCACTGGAATCTGGAAATCCAGCCTCGAGCACTCAAACATGCACGTACACATTTACTCTCCCTTTCTGTCTCTCTCACTCGCCCATGCACACACGGACACGTGCACAGCAATTTATACCAATTTCCTTCATCCCAGCTCACACGCAGTCGTTTAAAAATACAACATTTACTCCGACTCAATCTCACAGGTTCCTGTGAAGACAAAGAGACCAAGAGAGGAGAAAAAGGAAGGAAAGAAGATGAAGGATGGAAAACTGGAAGAAGTTGGGGAAAGAATGGGGAAGATAAAAAGCTTGTTGATACCAAGATGAATAGTATTTGGATCAAAGAAGACCGACAGAAGGGTGTGTGTGTGTGTGTGTGTGTCAGTAGAAAATCCAAGCTGTGTTGGACCAAACACTCCACCAATTAAAGCCCATTTAGCCTGACTGCGGCTAATTCCATCACAACAGAAGTCCACCTCTGTCTCTCTCCCTCCATCTCCCCCTTGAATGGCTTCAGTGCACCCGACACACACACACTCATACACCGGCGCACACACGCAGACAAAGGACCGGAATGATGGAGAGGAAATGGGTCAGAACCGATTCGGATCTTGAATGGCGACACACCCGTGCCGTGACGCCTGTCACTTCCTCCTGGCAGCAGCTCTGATGCGTCCCACTTGTTCTGTTCTGTCTTCTCCTTTATTCCGTCTCTTCCGCTGCCCGTTGTCTCTCTCTGGGACAGTCGAGCTCCCCGCGCCCTCCCTGCTGTTACAGACAGAGAGCAGCACAAACCTTAAGTCCAACTTTAGAACATGTGGTGGGGTAACAGTTGCTTGTATAATCATAGTTTAGCTTTAAGGGCCTGGTCGAGTAAATGATCTGCAAGTTTTTTGTTGTGTCCAAGTCACTCTGGTTAACTCATTCCCTGCTAGCATGATGTTTTCACCCCCCACTGATGCCTCACACCCCTCCTGTCCCACAATAAGTCCTTCTGTCATTCAAGGTCACGCTGCAGGCAGACTCCAGTCAGATAGCAAGACCACTAAAACCCCTTTTTCCACTGATCAAAAATCCCACTTAAACCTGCCGAGAATGGGCTTTTGTGTGCAGTGGGAATGTGTAAACTCTGCATTTACACCCGGGTTAATTGACTCTGCAGTAGACACAGCTTTTTATCACCTCGGCTCAAGTTTGATTTAAGCGTAAGACCCGGCTGAACACGCTAAAGTAAGTAAAATGTACAAACCGGTGATCAACGTCGGATCGTCACTCACCTCCATGCTGCCGACTGCTCGCTTGTGTTCATTTTAACCGGTGTTGTTCCCTGTTTCTGGCACATTCGTGACGTGAAACAACAACGTAAAGCTTCAGATAATAATCACAGACCGGCTGCCTCGCCTGCAAGAAGTGGGAATGGGGTCAATACACAATTTTTAGTGGGTTGACTCAAGTTTAAAAAGCGTGTGTAAACCCACTAATTTTGGTGGAAAAGCGTCAGTAGTTCCCCAACTACCTGAGCTACTTGCTAACGGCAGCTAGTCGCTACAGCAAAGAGTCTAGTTTATGTTATAAATGTGTATACATTAAACTGTCTTCTATCAGATATCGTCTATCATTGCCCAAAAATCTTTGGTGTTTATAACACTGGATATTTGTATTTTATTTTGTTTACTTGCGTGAAATTTAAAGCTGTATAAAACTCCTGCAGGGAAACTTCTTTTAAAGACCTCTACTTACATTTAAAAACACTTTGTGAACATCGAACAAGAGCAGAGCGCTGAATTAACTTCTTTTTACGATCCCCTCCGTCTTCTTTTTCCCCCACATAACTTTCCAAGTGAGCAGACATTTTAGAGAGTTTATTTATAACAAACCAGAGAAAACCTCATATCACTTATTTTCTTTTTATAACTTTTCCAGTTCTTTTCCTACGAGCAGACTGACGCAAATACCGTACACCATATTAGGGTTTTTTTGTGTGTGTGTGACCTTGCTCAGGAGCACTTCAGCGCTGTTTGGTGCACACAATACAAACAGCCCTCCCACCCAGACTGCCGTCCTGTGGGAAAGGACAATACCACCAATGAGAAAAAGATTAAGATGAAAATATAAGATTTGGGGAGGAGGGTGTTGGAGGCATGAGCAGCAACAAAAAAAGAAGAAGAGAGAGCCGTAAAAGTTAATCCAGCAGGGGATAAAGCGTTTTACGAGCAGGGTGGGGGTGAAGGGCTATCCCCGAATTTATTCACAAAACCGAGCACATGGTGGAAAAAAAAAACCAAAAAACGTTTATACACATTTTTCCACTCCGTCTCTCTTCACTCCATCCGACATCAATTATTTAAGCCCTTTCCAAAAAAAAAGTCAGAATGGATTTCACTGTTAAACCCAGAGTAAGTCCACGACTGGACGCCTGCCAGAACCTATTGTGCGACGCATGAATGTTTGGTCATCAGCCAACTGGAGACTTATCCAGGATTACCATCTCAAATATGCCGGCATTTACCTACATGTAATGCTACCCCATCACCACCGCCACCACCACCAACAACAACTACCCCACCCGTCTGTTCATCACAGGCCACAAGGCTCTGAGAGAATGCTTTATTTAGGTCTGTTTGGGAAAGTGAAAACACAGGGCCCTTGTACTGTGTGAACTCATAGTCATGAAGACAGAGAGCGAGCTTAACTGGAGGGGGCATACAGTAAGTGCTGGACCTCCCACCACCCTGAATCAGATTTACTCCACGTTGAAGGCTGAACTGGAAAGCACTCAAAGAGCTCACACCCCCACAATGCTTAGTATAAATAATAATATCACATCTACAAGTAAAAGTCTTGGATTCAAAACCTTACTTACTTAATTACTAAGTAAATGACAGCAAAATGTACTTAAGAAAGTATTTTTTAAGTATGAAAAGTAGAATTACGCTGCTCATTATGCTGAGAAATCGTCCCTTCTTAGGGCCCTCACACACCAGACCAACGGCCATTAGTGAGCACATGTGGCCCTAGTTTTTGTGGTGTGTCCTTCACCGCTGACACGAGTCAAACCCTTGTTGACGAAGTGTTATTTCCTCTCACGCAGGTGCAGAACATACAAGCAGGTGCTTCTTCTGCTGTGGTCTCTGCAGTTTGTGCCTTTAAGGCCGTGACACAGGCGGCGGGAGGCGGCGCGACAGTCGGCCTTCAACGCAGCTATTTTCTTCTTCTTCTAACAAACGACGGCTGTCATCTTTTAGTTTAACGTACACCATTGTATGAATATTCGATCATTGTTTGTTTGTACCGTTGCTGTCCTGTGAGAACCGCACATCTCTAAAAAGTCAACTTGTGACAATGCATTTTCAAGCTAATCCAAAACTTTCCACATAGTTTATTCAGCCTAAGACGTAGGAGAATTCTCTCAACCTGCAGGAACTTCATCCATCAGTTTGTCAGAAACATTCATGGTTTTTCCCTGGACAAGAAACGTTGAAATTTGAAAAGTAAGCAGTAACTAAAGTTGTCACACAAATCTAGCTCAGCAAAAATTACAAAGTTAACATCCAGGATTCAGTGGAGAAGAAATATATAAAGTTGCATACATTTTCTTTGTCATACTTGTACATCAGGATACAGGACTACTAATAAGTATAAGGATTTCCATTTAAATAAACCCTCAATACGTGAGGTAAACAGAGGAATGTTTGGAACAGAGCTCTGCTTTCTTATCTGAGCGCTGAGACAAAACATCACAGCACAGATTCTGCCAGAGTACTTCCCGTCCTGCTGTTAACATCTGTAATCCGCCTCTATGAGTTCAGATGGATAAAGACAAAGAGCTGCTTTCACTTCCTTGTCGGCTGAATCAGACATGTGGAAGCAGCTCAACAAGGCAACAAGGCAATGACCCTCACACAACAAATTTAACACTCCATTAAAGCGTCCCTGAAGTCAAAATTGATGTCATATGTCTTACTCTGTACCTCAGCTGAAAGCCGGAATCCTGTCCGACAATGGCTTTAAAGTGGTTTTGCAGGTAATCTTTAAGGTATTTTCGAATGTTTAAGTGGCTGCTCTTCCTTAACTCTGTACAGATAGCAGTGACTTTAGCTGAAAAAGGAAAGCTAACTACTGCTAGCCCTCAGCCTCCAGATGAACACCTCTGGACTGGCTGGACGCAGCCTCTGAGAAGGATGGAGGCCAGGAAAACAGTGCTCAGGAGATCTTGATGGACAGACACGGGTTGATTTGTTGCTAAAGTAACCAGTATTTAACTTGTAGCTGTGCAGCTCGCAGCCCTATTTACTGACCCAGGAGCCAAACCTGACAAGAAAACCATGTTGGTCGTGTATTTCTCTGTCAAACTGACCTCCTTCTTATCAGAGTCTTTCTTGTTCCATCTCCTTCCAGCTGTGTTCAGATCTGCGTGTGATAAATCAAAACATTTTTAAAATGTGTTTGGATTTGAATTGTCTTCTCGTACGTCCCGGGCCTGACCCACTTCCAGCCAGCTGCAGCAGAAGGTTAACACCTCTTCCCTTTTCCTCTTCCTCCAATTCTATCACCTCTCCCTCCGAGGTCTGCCAATTGATTTATGAGATAAGGTGATAATCAACGTGACTGTGATCGACACAGCTGGGACGGAGTGAGTGAATAAATAAAAAAAAAAACAAGAAAACATAAACCGGTCTTATTAGGATTGACACGAAGCTTTCCCAGCTGACAGCTGTTAGGGAATTAATGACTGCAGAGTGTGAAAACAGGCACCGCCGGGTCGTTTGGCCGGTGGAACATTTGATTCAAACGTTCGTCCGTCACCAATTGTTCGTCGTTTCAGTTGGGAGAGTTTAATCTCCTCTGCGGAAATAATTAGGAGGCAGTGAGGGAGTTAATTGTGTTTTCCATTGATGAATCATCAGGAAGTGTTGGTGAACCCTGCTGACCACACACACACACACACACACACACACTAACTGTAACCACATGCATAGCGAACAGTTTAACAGACAAACACAAGTATGTTAACATGAACCCCCCAGTGTGCAATACTGACAACACAGACACACTCCCAGAGACCATGAACGCACATGTGTGCTTGCTCACACACACACTTTAAATGTACCATAACACACACACACACACACACACACACACACACACACACACACACACACACACACACACACACAGAGAGATACTGTGGGTAAATATCTTTCTCTCTCTCTCTTCATATCATTCTCATTTTCAGCCTCCCTCACCCTCTCTGCCGATTCAAAAGATTAGGAGGCCAATTAGTAAAGCTCTCACGGCAGTTATTACCATGCTGGGAACTGGAGGGAGAAGAAATCCCCCTCTCTGCTCTTCCAAAAGAAGGATTTCTCCCTCATTGTCGCTGCGTTGAGAGCGAAGGATGTGGGGTGTATTTGGAGGGCTGCTGATGTGGTAATTTTGGCTCGGAAACAATGCAAGGCTGTCTAAAGAGGGGTAATGGAGGGAAGTAGTGGAGGTAGTGTTTACCCTGTGTGTGTTGCACACACACCCACACACACACACACACACACACACACACACACACACACACACACACACACAGTGAGGTGACATCATGGCATCACTCTGAAAGCCACGCTGGATGAAGGAGGAAGCATCGTATCAACTCCAAATCAGGACGATGACACAGACGCTTTGTGTGATTGTAATGAGCACCAGGAGAGCCTGAGTGGAACAGGGAGGGAGGCCGCTTCCTGAATTAGTGTGATTAAGGTACAACCACTACTATTTATTTTCTTTTATGTACGTTCAGTTCACGCTGAGTTTTTGACTTTTCACTTTGGTTACAGATTTCCTGCATTTGAGCGGACACGGTTTTCTTTTGTATTCACACGTTGGTTTTACATTTAAAGGTATAATATGTAACATTATTGCCTTAAAATGTCTAAAAATAACCAGACTTTTGAAACATCCTAACTCTGTTCAAGGTCACCTGTTGTTATGACTGCAGGTGGAGAGTCATGATGTAATATTTCCGCCTCACCCACGTAGATAGATTTTCATCTGCCACGGTGGTTGCTTAAAAATGAAGACAACAACTCCCATGATCCCACACTGCTGAAGTCTTTGGTTTTGTTTTATTGAAACCTCTAGTGGCCGCTTTATTACATATTGTGCATTTATATGAAGAGCAATATGAGGTATTGTAATGCTGAGAGAAGGCGATTTACTCTCCTGAGACATCTGCAGTGGTTAAACTGCATCTTGAGCCAGATTTGGTTTAAAATACACTCCAAATGCATTTTTAGTGAATATGTTGTTGTCACACTACCAACGGACACAATGACATCACATTTAACAATGACTGGGGTTATGAATGAAAATATAAAGTGCTTTAAAAATGGCCACGTGGTAGTACTACTGATTAATGTTATAAATAATCTAAACAGGAGGTCCACTTCTCCGTCTGACTGGTGAGGGCAGGTGTACGAGGTCCTTTTGCTGAAGAAGATGATCAGATATGGTCAAAGGTTTCATCAACAGCTCGATGTGGGAAGAATATTTATTACAGATCCATTTCATCAAGATCCAGAATGATTCTATGTGCTCGTGAACATGCTGATACATTTTTGTGAAACCAGTTAAGCAGCGTGAATCTTCTTACCTAAAGTCATTTTTAACTCCCCCTACACAAACTGTTTTATTATTTATGAGCAGTTATCAAATAAAAACACAGAAGTGTCTTGTTTAATCTCAAATTCCTTAATCTCAAACTTGTGGCAAATTGTGCAATACATAGTCAGGTGTAATGTATTCCAACTAAACTCTCGTTTCCAGAATAATAGATGAAGAATAATCTTCACCTGCAGACTGTCTCACTCTAAGTGCCTCCATCGTCAGCTCTGGTAAAAACAATGAGTTTTATTCTGTTTTAACACTTACCTGATTGGTCAACTAAGTTAATAATAGTAATTACATGCTGTGTAACTGGACTCTTACACTGACAGGCAGACACATGTCTCATTTGATTCAGTTAGCAGGGAAAGAGACATAAAGCAAGAGAAAAATGGCCTGTCAGCAGTGAGAGCCAGTTTGTTGCACAGGTATCTGTAGACACAGTTCACAAAATGTCTTTGATCCAAAGCTTTTAATCAGGTATAAAGTTCACAGGTCTTTTCAAAATCAGATGCCAAAGTTTTCACTGGAATGCTGCGCTCGAGACAGTATCACTTTGACTGCATTTTTGGCAAAGCCAGCAAAACTGAAGCATACTTTTGTGTGTTTATGAGTTAATTATACAGTGTTGTTATTACCTGCTTTCCAACTCGCCAGCAGGTGATGGCGGCAAGACAAGAGATTCTCACTTGTGTTGAGACATGAAGTAGCCTGGCGCTGCTCTCCTTTTCATCAGCCCTCATTATCGTCCTCTATATCTCTGCAGAGAAGTCATTAAAAGTCCTGGATAAGACAGAGACACGAGCTCAACAAGCCCGAGCTGGAGGGGAGCTCGGGCTTGAGTGGGAGGATGCTGAACCGCAGAGGGAAAAGTTATAAAAACCTGATGAGTCTTGGTATGAAGAGGCAGAACTCACCGGTCTGTCTTATTAATCTGTCTGGTCGTGTTTTTAGAGTAGAGCAACATTTAGTGACGTATAGAAGTAGACGACCAGGACTTTAACCAGTGTCCGTGTCCCATATGAAAACTAAAAGTCAACATTAGTTGACGTAAGTTATGTTAGTGGGTGTGACGTGCCGATAGGAAGTCAAGTGCAGTTTTTATCATGAAGATTTTGGTTTAAAAGATAAATAACGGGTAAATAACGTCTTTTCATATCAGTTTAGGATCTCGGAGCTTCCAGAGACTTGGATTAAGCCAGACGAGCGACATGGGATAATTTCATGTCCCCAGCTACTCCGGCTGCAATTCTTCTTTGCTGTGAAGCTCCAGAAATGTTTCGTGCACTAAGAAACTTCACCCGACTTTCCATCAGCTTGAGGGCGAGAAGATAATGACTAAATTGCCATTTTCGTGTGATCTTTTCTTAAACCTGACCCACTGGTGTTGATGCTTAAATCAAACCAACTTGTGGCTATTAGGTGTTTATTTTTATTACCATGACGACGAAGGTCACCTGACTATGAGTCAGCTGTCAACAGACGTTAACTGGAATAATTGGTGTGTCACCGGCATGACAAATTGGACTTTAGTGTATGCACTGCAAACAATCATTCAAACCACAGCAGGCTGCGTTATTCACCAGAGAAGCTACAAAGTTCCTGGTGATCATACCAGAGCATTTAGCAGCCAAAGGGCTCGCTATATCCCCCAGAAGTTGTAGGATAGCAAAACAAAGCAAAAAGAAGACTGAATATTGACCTTACACGACTTCTCATGAATGCTAATGTTGCGTCTGCTTCATGTGTAAATAAACCACTGTTTGCTCATTTCAACTTTATAAGGTGTTAAGGTTTGTTGTGTTTGCAGCTTGTTCCACCTCTCTCACCTTGCCAAAGAAAATATAGATGCATAAAGAGTCATTGTCTTATAAATACAGAAAGCATACGAAAGTTGACAGCATAAAATCACATAATATTATGTGTAAATATGTAAATATGTATGCCTGAAGATCTAACATGAAAGGCTTCAACATCATTTGGCTTCTTGATATAAAGGTTCACCTTGAACTACTGATAAGAGTCGGTCCTGATAAAGTGTATGAACAGCTGCAGGTGTGCAGTTTTATTTACTCGGTGTGGCCTCGTGGCTATGAGCTCAGCATGGTCAACAATAATGCACTTCAATGGAGATCAGCCAGAATTAATGTGAATTATTCTAACTGTGCTTGGCGAATCAAACTGTTGCTGACACAGTCTAGTTTTTATTTTTAAAAGCATTTAAGAAATATGTGAAGTCGGTAATTAGTCAAAGTTTGACGGCAAGTTTTTAGACAAGTTTGAACATGTCAGGATAATTAAAAAATAAATGTTTACCAAGGAACTTTTCATACCGAGCAGCATGAGAACTATCATTCACCTCCTGCTGTCTGTCCCAGCTCAGTATTGTTAGAGGTGGTCAAGCGTGCTAATGGGTTTTACTGGAGCTAAAACACTTGAGTCAAGTCAAAACAGTAGCAGGTTTATAGTGGCTAGCTGGTCATACATGACGCTGCTCAGCTGCATTAAGAGCTGTGATCCATTTTCCTTGGTCTCATGTTTTATTTTCATTCTCAAACAAATCTCTCCTCTGTTTTCTACATTTAAATGTTTAAATGTTACCGACATGAAGGTGGCAAAACGAAAGTGATTAATATGCTTGTTTTTTTACACACCAGTTAAATTGTGTTGTCTTATTATGATTAAACTGACCTATAAATGAGGGGCTTTACACACACACACACACACACACACACACACACACACACACACACACACACACACACACACACACACACACACACACACACACACACACACACACACACACACACACACACACCATGGCCTTGTCTCATTTAGCAGAGGCTTCCCGTACCTCCACTATGTTGTGGCTGTGAACTGTTGGGGTCTAGGCATTAACCGTCTGTTAACTACCAACCAACATGCATGAGTACAGATTCTTGTATATTGACATTTTCTGACATTAACTGTGTGACACACCTCAAAGTGACAGATACCTCAGCAGCAGTACTCTGAATCTGTCTCTCTGACTGCACAATCTCCTCTTCAGATCATGTGATGATGGCGCCCTCTGCAGGACACACTACCACCAGAGCAGAATAAGGAGTTACATGCCTCTACTGCTTGTTTTATGCGAGCTGGTGCATCCATGTCATTTTCTGTATGTGTCTATTTAAGCTCTGTATGTAGTGGAATGAGTGGAATCTGCCAGAGTGAATACTGTTGGGGATGTTTTGATGACTTGAAAAGTGTTTTGTCTGGTTTTAAAAGCCAGGTTGAGGGAGCGTTGATAGGAGGAAGGAAGTTTGTTTCTATTTTCGGAGATGTATGCTGTGTCAACCACTCAAAAGTTAACCAACAATCCACTCTATCCTCTCCAGACGTCACTCTCTAACAGTTTACTGCTGTCATACTCACCAACTCTTCCAATTGTCCCTTAAAGACTTTCCATTTCTGATTGTCTTCTCCCACTTTTCTCCCGGGGTCATAATTTTCCTGTATATCTTATTTTTGTTATCCAAAACTTTTCGGCATTATAAAGCATGTAGTCTACTAAATTGTTGCATCCTACTTATCAGGTGAGAACCAGACAATTAAAAGTAGGGCCTGCGTTTGGTATAATCTGCAATTTTTCTTACGACAAGGACTGATGTCAGTCACCATCAAGAGGCTGACAGACAGGGCAGTGGCGTGCTCTGTCTTTTTTTAATTTTGAGTATAGTGACACATCAAAGTGACCAAAAAAAAAAAAAAAAAACAAGTTGCTTTTTGTTGCAAGTGTAAAACTGAGAGAAACATAGGATTTCACATTTCATTTAAAGAAAAAGATGCTTCAGTGGAGAGAGGAGAGCAGGAAGTGGGAGGAGCTGGCCTCCCAGTCCTGTCTTTGGTTCTCTGATACCCCTCTTTGAGTCTAATCCGATCCCCATACCCCCAACCATTCCCACTAAAACCATCAGATGTCTTTCTATGCCTTGTAAACACTCTCTGATCCCATCTGATAACCTCTGACACCCCAACACACCCCTCTTGTGCCCTGTTAAACCCTGTGCTGCCCCCTGCTGGACACTCAGTGTGTATTCAGTCTTCTGATGTTCAGCTGTAAATAAACAATATAAACATGTCAAACTGAATCTCCTCTGCTGTGATTTTATTTTTGTTTGATTTCATTTCCATTAAGTATTAAAGACAAATATGATCAATATAGAAATAAATAATGAAATATAATTGGAGTCAACGAGGAGCTGCCACTGAGTTTGTCATAAAAAGGAACATGTTTGTTTAGAGTTTTCATTTAAATGTCATTTTTATCAAACACACAGATTTTACAGATGTGGTGTAGATGCACAACAGCAGCATTAAGGTTTTATGATCTTTGAGTTCATCTGATGTCTAACTGTCACACAGTTGGTCGCATGACAGCGACACTTTCGTCAGCATGCAGACGTGTGAATTAGTCAGTGTGATTTCACACAGTTAGAGACGCTTCAGCGGAATGAGATGACGTGCCAGGCCAAGTTTTGATATTTCTTGTTCTCCCTGGTTCTAAGTGGGTCGCGCTCAAAATGTGATGTCATATCCTGTCATGCACCAATCAGGACTGATTGTGCTGACAGACGTCTGATCTTTAACTATGACATCATGTAGTCATAAATATCTGATATCAAACTAAATGATATTTAGTAAAAAAAAATGTTTTTTTTAAAAATAGAAAAACATTTAAGGTGATATTACATGTAACATCTCAAGATTATCACTTAATCTAAGATCTAATGTCCTCTTGAAGCCATCGATTTCTAGAATATCATCCATACTCAGTGCTATGTATATAAAAGTGTCATTTATAAAAAAAAAAAAAATCTCTAAAAGTAGGGATGCACCGATGCATTGGCTGAACATCGGTATTGGCCGATGTTTGCCTCGTTCACTGCCATCAGCCATCGGCAAATAAAAATGACATTCGCCGATGGCCGTGGCTGATGATTATTGATTTGCGAAATGAACGCTGTGCTCATGGAGAAACTCTTTTTTCCCTCTTTTTTTTTGGAGAAATCCGGAAACGCAGCCCTCCCGTTTTCATGTGGACAGCGAATCCGCGTACTTTCCAAAACAATGACGCCATCGCCGCATCTCGCAACGTCCCATAACAACAACAATGGCGGACCGCATGCTCGTGTTCGGGCCGCAGAAGATATCGAGCCTTTCTCGCAACTTACCGGCCTTGTAGTTGAGTGTGAGTCTCAGCAGCAGTTCGACCTCATTAACGGTCCACACAAACGATTCCGGTTTCCTTGCACTCGCCATTTTTATCTTCTTCTTCTTGTTGTGTTCGGTTTCTCCGTCTACTGTCTGTTTGTTTACAGCACGCAAGTTTACTGTGCATGCTCCGTGTCTCCTTCTCCGTGTTTTGTGAATGTCAAGCGCCACCTAGAGGCCTGGAATATGAACTACAGCGTTTTCGCTCATTTTCAGTGGGTCCGTGTGGACGCAAATATTCTTAAAACGATGACGAGGAAGACGGAGATAAAAAAGATTGTTTTCGCCCGTCTGGACGGCCCCTCAGACTTCAATTGACACAGCATTTAAGGAAAGCCAAACAGCTGCCTCCAGACAGCGCCAAAGCAAAACAAATAACAAACAAGGTGATGGAGTTCATTGCTTTAGATGACCAGCCTTTCTCTGTAGTGGAGGACGTGGGGTTTCAGAGTCTAATAAAGTTAATGGAGCCACGCTACACGCCGCCGAGTCGACGTCACTTTGCCAAAGTCTGTCTCCTCGAAATCTTGTCATGTGAACTAAGGTTGTCTTAAATGTCAACCAGAAAGTGACATTAAAGGTTGTTTTTGTTTCATAAATTGGTCTCATTGGATTTGTTCTCATTCAAGGATAGTGTTATGAAGAGCTGAAAGACTTGTATGTTTCTGTGGCACAAAAAAAAGGAATAAATAACAAAAAGAAAGAACATCGGCATCGGCCATCGGCCAAGCTGTTATGTTAAACATCGGAATCGGCATCGGCCCAGAATTTCACAATCGGTGCATCCCTATCTAAAAGTCTAACTCTGTCTCTTAAAAAGAGAACATCTAGTTTGAATCACTATATGTTTGACCACTGCTAATCTGCAGCACAGACAACTCTGGTGCTCTGCAAAGCGATGTGTTGAACTAAAGCATTGTGTCTGCAGCTTCCTCTTTAATGAAGTCTTCTTTTGTTCCACCACAATTCAACCACGAACAGCGTCCCACCCCTCCGATCTCATTCTGACCACTGCAACGACTTTTTTAAAGAAATATAATGCAACTGACTTCTTGTGTAAAAATTGAAAAGAAGGAGCTACAATAACAATTTTGATAAAATACAGAGTGAGAGAAAAAAATTTACTGAATTAAACTCAGTTTTCAGTTATAAAATATGACACCAACTAACTACTGTGCTACATAGATTGTAGACTGCAGGGCTCTTTTTACTGAGGTAAGTAATAAGGAAGGAAGTGATTGGTGTGAAAGCTGCTTTCAGCTGGACCCCAGTCCTTTAAGTCTCCATTAGAGACTATTCTTGATGTTTTCTAGGTTTTCATCGGCGCAGTAGTTGTAATAAAGTCATTAAATGATACATTCAACTTTCTGATTAGAAGCTTTGACAGCCATGATGTTGGCAGAAGCTCGATGTGTGTGTATGTCACGCTGTGCTTCGCGGGTAGGAATTATTCTTTTTACTCATTATGGATGCTTTCTGAATTTTCTGATGTGTCGGATTGAAATAAAGATATAAAAATGATTCAATGTTAGCAGCCATGATTATCACTAATTAATTTAGTATGATCCATCACAATATCATACTATCATCACTGACTAATAATCAGAGATACTAAAGAGTGCTAAAAGGAGTATAAATGTGTCCAGATATCTGTTGAAAAAAACATACAGCAAAGACAAATGTGTAAAACGCTGCCTGAGTCGCGCTGTCGGGACACCGTGAGGTCAGATCCTCGGACTTTGGAGGAGGTCCGATTTCAAGCCATATGCCGAGAGACGCATGTCCGCACACAGTCATAGTGTTCAAGCTCCTGGAGGAGGAGAGGGGATCCCCGATCTCTCTCAGCCTGATGAGCGGTCATCATCATGGGTCAGAACATCAGTACAGGCAATATCCTCTAGCAACGTCAAAGCAGTTATTGTATCAAGCGGCACAGCCATTATTTAGGCTACAACTTTTATATAGTGCTGTTTACACCTGAAGGTATTTTTACATCCTTTTTAGCTTTTTTTAAAGTTTTTTGCCAACTCGCTATGTCCAACATCACACTGATCAGACTGAACACACTGCTGCAAAGTCAGTGTGGTGTTAAAGATGCACACCAGGAAGCACAGTCTCAACTTCTGTGGATTTTCATGTATTTGGAAATCTGCGTGGAAAGTGGCGTAAGTACATTTTTCGTGTGTAAGCATGGTTAATACATTAGGCCCGCAAAAAAAAAGCAGCAACGGTATGCAACACTGTTTGAAAATCGTTTTATAGACACATTCCATGATGTGCAGTGAAAAAGGCAACACATTATGTTCCTCGCTGATCAGGCCACAGATCAGATTCTTTGATGACCTTTTCACTGTTGAATTGGACTGGACAGTTTAAAAGTCCCATCAGTGTCTCAACTACAGATAAAATAGCCATTTCAGCTTTCAACACTAAAATCAGAGAATCTATGAAGACTGTGTCTGTAATGTAATGTTGCATCGAAATGTCTTTACTAATATGTCTGTCGAAACAGTTACATAGTTGAAGCTCAGTGTAAGAAAATAATCACGAAAGAAATCTGTTCTTCTGTGTGAAAATGTTTGTGGCTCTTGAAAAACAATACAGCGATATATTATTACTCTCAGTGGCTGGCCACAGGTAATCAATAGCTTGGATTGCTATGAAAAAGAGACTCATTGCAGCTGTTTGTGACTGTTTGACTGCAGTCATCAAAAAGCTCATAATCTGGGCCGCCGTTTAGCTCAGTGGGTAGAGCGGGCATCCCATGTACAGAGGCTCTGTTCTCGCTGCAGCGGCCCCGGCTTTGAGTCCCGGCCTGGGTTCCTTTGCTGTGTGTCACTCCCCTCTCTCTCATTCTGTTCCCTGTCACGTCTTCAGCTGTACTATCAATAAAGCCTTACAAAGGCCAAAAAATACTTTAAAAAAAAGAAAAGCTCATAGTCACTGTCACTGCAACTTCCTCCTCAGTGATGACATTTCCATGAACCAACCACAGACAGCTTCACATCACTCTGTTCTCACGCTGCCAACTCTATGAAAACATTTTGTTGAAAATATAATTAAAATGTTTGAGGACAGGAAAAACAAACTACAATGATGATTAAAATAATTAAAATATTATAATAAAATACAGACACATACAATACCCTCAAGTTAAATTCAAACAAAATTTGACATCAAATAACTACTGTAGTACATAGATTCTATATTAGAGGTCTCTTTTTACTAAGAATATTGAAGGAAGGAAGTGACATTCTGGAGTGAGAGCTGTATACGGTTACTGTCCTCACACTGAGCAACACATCATTCTGACTCTGTAAGAAGACTGCTGTTGACTTCTTGTTTTGTTAGTTTTAATAAACGCAGCAGTTTTTACAAGTTCATTCTATCATACAATCGACTTACTGATGAGAAGCTGAAGACTATGACAGCCATGTTGTTGGCAGAAGCTGGATGTGTGTTTATGGGTTTCATTCTGTCTTGCTCAGGTAGGAATAATGAGTTTTACTCATTATATGACAATATTTTACTAAAAACTGTAAATTCAAGTTTTCCTGGAGTTCAGAAGTAAGAGTAAACTTTTTTTTTTTAAAAAAGGTGTCATGTTAGCCGGCAGATTTTCATTATAGAATGAAAGTACGATTGTTTACAATATCATATTATTACTTACTTATTAAAGAGAATATGAAGTGATACAAGACTTAAAAAAGTGTCCAGATATCTGATGATTTAATCTTCTGTTAAAGGAGTTCAGGGACGAGCAAACAGCATCTGTGCTTTAAAAGGTTCATCAGTGGATCTGCCCTGCTCAGCTGAACATCCACCTACATCCATGAAATGGTACACTGTACAGCAGATTGGATCTACATTTAAGAAGAAGAATCTCCCTGCAGATGACAGCCGTGTTAAGTACATGTTGGAAGAGAGTAACTTCAATCTAACAATCAAAGATCTGACAGAGAGTGATGAAAACCTTTACTGCTGCAGCAGCAAAGAGATAGAAAACCCCCAAAAGATTGAGCAATGCATAATAGAGCTCCGTGTTGCAGGTACAGTGACCGTCAGTAATGAATTACTTTCAGTCTGACATAAATATATGAATTCTTACTTTTCCTCCTCATCATCTCAGACCTGCAGGTGAAGGTGATTCCCTCCACAGAGGGACACACAGTAACACTGATGTGCAGCAGCAGCTGTCCTCTGACTGAAAACCCTGCAGCCTACATCTGGTACAAGAACAGAGAGTTTCTCTATGAGGACTGGTCTCCCTGGTACCAACAGCTGGTCAGCAGTGAGGAAGCAGCCACATACTCCTGTGCTATCAAAGGCTACGAGGATCTCAGAGCCCCTGAAGTCTCAGTGGGTGAGTGACAACCATTAACTCCTTATCATGTTATAAAACTAAACTGACTAAATGTGCTAATAAGAAAGTTTCATGCACCAGAAACTTAAACTACAACATTTATGACACAATGAAAAAATCAACTGAATTCACTAAAGACTGACACAGTTTCTTTTTGTCCAGATTCTGTCACCTCAGCCTGCTTCAGTGCGACCTATGCTAAAGGGAGAATGTGTTCTTATAAGCAGACATCAGTGGATGAGCGCTGCTCCATCACATATCCAACAGGTGGAGTTTCCACTGACACTGACCATCCACCTCCATCCTTACCTCTAATTCATTTAAACTGGTATTTTATCAATAGATATAATTATATCTGGACTAGAGATATGTCAAAATAGATCATTACCAATTACAACTGTGCAAGATACAGTCATCAAACTGTACAGGTGTGTAGTTGAGATCAAAATGATGGTCAAATTCTAAGATGTGTGTGGTCCAACCCAGGAGTATCGAATACAAATGTAATAATGCAGCTTTTATTACTGAGCGCTCATGTAATAATGTAGTAATGAATTCTAAGTAGTCATGGGTTGGAAGGTGCACGTGTTGAAAGGCGTCACAGCTGGTTTGATCCCATCGCTAGATTTAATTTATACTTTGTGTTCACACTGTGGAGGACCTGCACATGACCCTGTACAAGTCGCCTGAGCACCAGAACATTTGCCCTCCTTAACGGAAAAAAATGTTTTATTTTTAGTGGCTGCATAAATAGCCAAAAATTTCTTAAGTCTGACCAAATTATATTGCTCTATCATCCAAATTTGTATCACTTTTGATAGACAATGCTTTCCAGAACAAGAAATAGGGCTGTCCAGAAGGATAAAAAAAAATAATAATAAAAAACATAAAGCGAAGTTTTATCATTTCATGAATTATTGTCTTTATCATGTCAACACATTAACCAATCTTAACTAGTTGACTGGCTCATATACTGTGTAGGCAGCAGGGTTAGAGTTGTAGTTTTTTTTAAGGTTAGAGCAAAACAACCTAAACATGTCTGTGTGTGAGTTGCTGCACACTGTCATGTCTTTGCTTTATTTTTATCAACTTTGTTTATGCCATAGTAACTACAGTTCACCATGTTCTGTCTTTTTAACTCATGAGGCTGTGAAGGTTTATTTCATAATCTATGTAATCAGTTTGTTACAACTGTAGATTATATAATAGACATGGAACAAGTTAATTTATGAAAAACATATTTCATCTTCTCCCAACAGAAGTGCATGTTCAAAAGACTCCTGCAGCTGCAACAGGCCATGTCAGTCTGTCCTGTAACACCAGCTGTCCTCAGACTGATCTTCAGACTGCCTTTAGAGTGTACAGGAGCAGTAACTCAGAGGGACAGAATGGGATAATAAAGGATGTATTTCCCTACACATCTATTGAAAGCTTCTCCTGTGCTGTAAAAGGCCTCAAGCATCTACACTCTGCTGCAGTCTGTGAGTATAAACCAACTATGGTCTGTTGTAACTTATAGAATGAGATCTTTAAGTCAGGAAGAAAGTAAAACTACAGTGCTACATTTGTTACTGCCATCACTTGTTAATGCAGGCCAATGAAATGTGCCGCTCAGCATTGCTTCTAATCTGGCCCAGTGGCCACTCACAGTATTGCAGATCTAATCTATGAGGTAATGTTAATGTGGCACACATGCAAACTTCTGTCTGACATATCTTTTTTTTTGCCTACTTTCTGGTTGTCAGTCACCAATTACAGATTCAGATTACCCAGCATGTATTTTGGATCTACCTGCATCATGAGCCACTGCTGAGGGCTATAGTGGCACAAGTGCTTTTACTGTGGGGTATTAATATTATTGAAATTACATAGTTGTGTTTTCAGAAATGTATTGGGGGGTACAAATAATATCTTTCCCAGATTGGTCTGATCATGTTCCCCCAGTCCCTCCTGGGATTAACGCCAAACAGAAACTTACTACAGTGTAATACAGTTGTTAACCAACACCGGCTGTGAGAGTTCATGTTTGATTTTGAGACAGTCAGACACGTAATCTTAATCTGATTTTAATTTCTAGGCTGCAGTTGTAGCATTAATATCTTATATGTCTGTCTGTCTGTCAGTCAATGTTAGCTCTTCCATAATAAACAAAAAAAAAACCCACTAACACCCGCAAACATCTTGTTTGGACTTAAGTGGGAAAGTGTACAAAGGGCAGGTATTCTTGGGTCAAGGTATTTATTAGCTCCAGCTCCCGTCAACTAAGATGTAAATATGACCCTGTGACGATGCTATGACGCTATGATAGATGGAAAAAAATTGAATTGAAGTGAATTTAAAAGATACAAAAAATACACCATGGTAACAACGCATTTTTGACGTCGAATGCGGCACATATTTAAAAACAACAACAAAAAAAGAAAGGCCAACCTGCCAACTGGCAATGAGGAAGGAACCAACTTCTTACTTTTATTAGGTTTATGTTTGAAAAAAATCAACAGCTGTATTCTTATATAAGTGTAAGAGCTAATTTTGATGCAAATATGTTACAGGGATTGAAAAAGAGACTGAATGGACACATACTGCTAATTGGTATTTGTCTAGAGGTTCTGTTTTATGACATGCAGCATGATTACATAGTTAAAATGCTTGAGAAATGAATTGCGAATCGTAAATACATCATCATATCTTAAATCAAAAAGATTTTGTTAATGTTCTATGGAAATTAGCAGCTGCAGGAAATCTCTGTATAGATCTAATCAATCTTATATCATTTTTGTTAAACATAAAATAAAGATAAATATTGGTGTAACAAAGATTTATAAAGCAAACAAGTTTGAGACTACCAGGTATGTTTTTTTCCAAAATGTAAACACATAGATTTAATAAAGAGTTGACATCTTCTTCAACAAATGTAAAGAAACTTTATGTTACTTAAAGCTACTACAAAGATTCTGGCGGCCCCTGTGGACAAAAAGAAACAACGTTTTTTTTAGTGATGACACCAACAGAAAACGACTACGTTCCTTAGGCTGTGAGACTCCATAATTCATGTTTTATAGTTTGATTTTTATGATTAAACCATTCCAATTAAGTTGGGATTCGACCACTTGACAGACATTAAGAATAATCATCACTAATCTTCTTGCTTATGGTCTTGTTTGTTAATATACGTCATATAGTGGCATCAATATTAAATTGAGATGTTTTCAAAACTGATAAAAAGTTTCTTGAAGTACATTCAAAGTGAACTGTCTCTTGTCTGTCATCTATATTTCAGGTGCTGAGTATAAGAAATGTTGGAGTGTGAATTATGCCAGCAGGAGAATCTGTGCTGTTCAAGGCTCGTCAGTGAACATTATAAGTGAATATTCTCATCCTGACAACCGGCAGCCCCAGACTAAATCATGGTATAAGAAAATCAGAAGTGGTGAGAAGGATACTGAAAAGCCTGTTGAAGTTGCAGGTCGTGTTAAGTACTATGAAAACATGAAGAATCACATCCTGTCAATTAAAGACCTGACGAGGAATGACTCAGCAGAGTACAAATTCAAGATCCAGACATACAACGGATGGAAACAGTCAGATTTTTCTGGAGTGACGTGGGTTGTCACAGGTAATTCTTTAGATTAAATACATTATTTTAGAATAGTGAATTATTGATTCCAAACCATGTGATGTAATATCAGCAGTCAGCACGCTGAAAGGCAGGTTCAATGCTCATTTCACTCAATTCAATTAATTTATTCATCAAAATAAATGTACTGACTTTGGCTTGTGGCTTTATGGCTTCTTTGAGAAGACAATAACGACCATCTATTTTGATGTATAGTTAAGAGACCTTGTGAGATCGTATGTCTTTCACATTTGCTGGTCAAACTATCTTTCAGGTCTTAAAGTGACGTTCACTCCCTCTGCAGTGGTGACAGAGGGTCAGAGAGTCACACTGACCTGCAGCACCAGCTGTCCTCTGAACACAAACTACACCTGGACCTTCAACAGTCGACCTCTGAACCTGCCAGAGAACCAAAACAAACACCTGATTCTAGACCCAGTCAGCAGTCAGCATGAAGGAAGGTACTCCTGTATGGTCAAATCTGGCAGAAGAACCATTGGCTCAACTGAAGAAACTCTGACTGTCCAAAATAATAAAGGGAAACAAACATCAGCAGCAGCTGCAGGAGTGTGTGCTGCTCTCCTGGTTTTAATACTTCTCACTGTCCTCTGGTGGATGAGGTGAGCAACACTCTGCTGTTCCTGACAAATGACATTCACACACAAACCTGGAATCACCAATTATTTTTTATATTCTCTTGTGTCACCAGAAAAAAGAGAACATCCAGCCAATCTCTTCGAACTGAACCCTCAGCCAACTCGGAGCAGGTAGAGAAAACAAAACTCTAGACCACTGTTGTGTTTGTATACAGCAATGACTTTTTTTTGGCGCAGTCAAAATGGTGGCAGAAAGTGACAGCTCAGCAGTAGCTTCTAGCTAGCCGTGTCAGGGTTGAGCACCTGAATCATCTTCTATTAATTGTGTAGCCTTCTCTTCAATTTTTCTCTTCTCCTGCACCTGCTCACGTTCCTGATAAACTGTTCCATGCTTTCCGTCAGATTTTTACATGATAAATAAACACAATTTTATCTTCACTCGATCGCCACATAAAGACATACTGCTGTTATCTCCTTGTTGTGTGAGTAATCTTGGACGTAAACTTTTGTTTACTACAATCCAGATTCACTGACTACCATTAATACACATTTATACAATATATTAAGATAACTGGTGCAGTGAATGTAAGAAAATATGTGTTCCTATAGAAAAGTGGGAGGTTAAGAAGCTTTTTCATGGATGGCCAAATGAGGCTGTGTTTGAAGGTGGGACATCAGGGATATTTAGGTTTGCTGTGAAATCCGATATTAAAGGGTATAATTGGCTGTTTTTGACTATTTTTGATTTTGCCATTATATTTCACCTTAAAAACTATTTACTTGGTGTCATTATTTTCAGCACAACCTCACATGTGTGACTGTACAGTTATTTTTTCATTTTGACCTACTGTATTAACACAATGGACCTAAAATCACAAAAAAACATAAAATCCGAGTAGAAAAAGTTAGATTTTTTTACTGTGAAAACCACAAATATGTTTAAAAAACATTTTTATTACTTATAATGCAAATATAAATTGTTGTTTGCTGAATATGTGCATACATTTTAAAAATTTACAAAGTTCTGTGTAACTATTTACATTTAAATGCAGGCAATGCTCAGGTCAGCCTGAGCTCCTTCCAGCTGAATGAAGAGCTGCACTGCCTGCTCCACATTCAGCTTCTCCTGTTTTGACTCATTAAACAAAAAACGACTCCACTACACACTAAACACACGACACCAAACACTACATAACACACTAACTATACACTCCAAACATGGTAAATGTCACAAATCTCTCAAATCCCAATATCGCTGTCTGTACACCGACCGTCGTTGCCTGTCAATCATCCGCCTCCGTCCCTCCCACAACTTCCTGTTCCTCTACAACCAAACTTGCTGCTTGGACACTTTCGTGACAAAAGCCCGTTTTTACCGTTTCTTCCGCACCAGAAACAAAGCAAACGTGACGGCAATGTTCGCGAAAAAGTGTGGCGGACATTATTTACCCTAAGTCTGGTTTTGGACATGGCAGTGCGTCCGGTCCGTCGACTTGGGAGGTGGGCCGTGTGGGTCGGCTAGTGGCTAGCTACACACGAACATCCACAGATTCCGATTCCACTTTGTTGTCTGCCCGTCTCCGCATCTCCTCAGACCCGAACAGACTCAGTCTGGACTATTAGTCTCATTAATCCGCAACAGTCAGTTTAGATGCACAGAACAGAACGGGACAGAACCGCCGGCAAAATCCCGGTCCAGCTCACGCTGCTGCAGGTATAAATCCGCTTGTTTCTTAACGCGTGTCGTGGGCTTGAGATCCGCAGTCAGTGGCTCTAGTGCGCATGTGGCTACGGTGTGCAGTCATTGGCTCTGGTGCGCACGTGACTGTGGTGGCTCCGGTGGACAATGCTCCCGAATGTGTAAAGCATTTATGAAATAATATATGCACGGTATCATTGCAGTCCAAACAAATGTTGCACACCACTGAACCAAACAGCAGCCATGTTGAAACTCTCAGGTCAGTCTGATCCTGATCCGCAGAGATATTTGAGGCACACACAGACAGACAGAGATTCCTTGCTTTTATAGAGAGATATCAGGCTCTGTAATTCACTGACCAGTCATGAACTTCAATATTAACAGAAGTTAATGTGTTGGTTAGAGCATTTTATTTGCACAATTAAAATAAAACGTATACTAAAATAACCTTCAGGGTAAAACATTTTCAAGACACCAAACATTTGCAAAATATACCTGAAAATTATTCAGCAAACATTCATCAATTGAGTTCCAGTTGCATTTTATAATCGTCTGATAGGAGAATCAGACAAACATTTTCAGTCGGTATGATGTAAGTAAAATGATTTGTCTTGTCTCCTCAGCCAAACCCTGATTCCATGTATGAAAACATCTCAGCTCCATCAGCAGAGCAGGATGACCATCACTACATGAGACTCCACTTCTCTCAGAACCACACAGAAGATCTCTACTCCACCATCCATCAAGCTGCTTCCAACTGAACTAAAGTTGGCTGAAATTGTATTTTGCAATTAAAGCCTGACCAATATATTGGTCGATGTTATCCTATCATAGATATATCTGGGATATATTGATATCCACCTATATGTTATCCAAAATGTCCATTACGCATCTTTTTACGCAACATAATGCAGAATAAAAGGCCCTGGTGTGATTCATGATTAGGTGTTGTTTATTGTGATGGTGCACTCATGTAATTTTTAACAATAAAGTTGATAGTTAAACTGTAAAATATCGTGCCCTCATCTTCATTGCATATCTTTGTCACAAGTGTTTGATATCCAAGCTTTAAGTGAAGACAGAGCAGCATGCAACACTGTGTGAGAATAGAGAATAGATGTTGTAAGAATAGATTCCATATTTTACAAGCAAACAGACCACAGATCAGATTCTTTGACGACCTTTTCACAATTTAAATCTGACAGTTTGAAAGCCCCATTACTGTTGGAAAGATTCCTCTATTGACTGATGTCAGACTGACCTGTCACACCAGCTGTCCTCCCACTGACTCTCAAACTGCCTATAGGTGGTACAGAGGTGGAGTTAGATACTTTGAGAATCAGCAGTATTTAACTCCCATCTTAAAAGTTTCTCCTGCATTGTAAACGGCTTCAAGGACCTGATGTCTGCTGAAGTCTGTGAGTATGAGCCACTTACATACTGCGTAGTGTGTTTAACATTGAGGTCACAAATCTTCACAGATCTAAGCAGCAAGAAATATGAAAACAATATGATGACAACTTGTGGCCACTAGATGTCCTTGTTGACTGAAAGTCAGTCAGAGAAAAAAGGAGCACCATCTCATCATTAAACTAGAAATCGGACAAATTAAATCATTTTGCATTTTGCATTGGACATCTTTCAGAAACCTTCTGGACATGTTTTGCCATTGAGGAGCAGAACACTAAGAACAAAAGAAATAAGGCTTATTTTTTTGTTCTGGTTTTATTGTTTGTTTAATTATCCACCTTGAGATCAGCTTGACCTTCACCTTCCTTCACCTTGAAAAATACAAAAAATATATTTTTTTATTACTTTTGATGCCCACAAAAATCTAGAAAATGAAAAACTGATCTTGCAAATTGACTGAAGTAAAAAAAAAACAGTGAGACTGAGACACACTGAGAAATGACATTCAAGCTAAAAGCTATTGTTTCTTTATTTTGTCTTTATTTCAGGTACCAAGGATAAGAACTGTTGGAGTGTGAATTATATCAGCAGGAGAATCTGTGCACTGGAAGACTCCTCTGTGAACATTTCAAGTAAATACTCACATCCTGACAACCAGCCAACGAATGATAAGTTATGGTATAAAATACAGAGAGGTGGGATGAAAGAAGCTGAGGAGCTGATTGAGGCTGCAGGCCGTGTGGAGTATCATGACATCATGGAGAACCACCACATCCTGAGAATCAATAACCTGAAGAAGAACGACTCCGCAGAATACAAATTCAGCCTCAAACGACAAAATGGAAAATGGAACATATCTGACTCACCTAGAGTAACTTTGGCTGTCACACGTAAATCTGTAGAATAAATACAATACAGATGGTACCAGTATTATCTTCAGCTTTACTCACAAACGCTACATTTTTCAGGAGCCTGTTTCCAGCATTTTAAAGGTCCAGTGTGAAGGCTTTTGGAGGATTCTGATGGCAGGAATAGAATTCACGGCTCATAAATACTGTATATTATTCATGTATAATCACCTGAATTTAAAAATTGTTATCGTTGTATGTTCTTGTTACATCGAAGTTAAACTTTTATATCTACAGAGCAAGAGGGTCCTCTTACACCGCATTTTTTTTTACTAAAGTAGCCCAGAACTGATTTTTAGCAGCCATCAGAGGGAGAGGGTGAGGCAAAGTTATTTTGTTGATTGCAATCTGAAAACTCACCACTAGATATCACTGAATCCTACACACTGAACCTTTGAAGCTGGTTGATGCCTCATGGAGTAAAGTAAATGTTTTTCTTCCTTGGTAATAAACACCTGTCCTCTCACAGGATCAATGTGACATAGAACTAGTGAGATGTTCTTATATCATTTCAGAACGTCATGTCGATGGATGGTTGTTATAAAGTAGCTTTTTTTGCTGAAAGCTAAAGCCTTAATTAGCTAGAAAGTGTGAATTGACTCCTCAGCGTACAAGAACAGAAAAGTTCATGAGTCACTTTTGGAAAAATCATGGAACCGGGTTTTACATAAACAGGTAAAAAGGACTTTTCATGCTTGATTACATTTCCTGACATGTTAAACCATCTTTCAGGTCTTAAAGTGACGTTCACTCCCTCGGCAGTGGTGGCAGAGGGTCAGAGAGTCACACTGACCTGCAGCACCAGCTGTCCTCTGAACATAAACTACACCTGGACCTTCAACAGTCGACCTCTGACCCTGCCAGAGAACCAAAACAAACAGCTGATTCTGGATCCAGTTGGCAGTTATCATGAAGGAAGGTACTCCTGTGCTGTAGAACTGGTGAAACCCTCATTACTTCAAGTGAAAAAACCTTGACTGTCCAATACATTGAAGGGAAACTAACAGCAGCAGCTGCAGGAGTTAGTGCTTTTCTCCTGGTTATCATAGCTCTCGCTGTCTTCTTCTGGATTAGGTGAGCAACACTGTGCTCTGTTGTTGATCAATAGTATTCAATTTCTCACGTAAAATCACTTGTTCATGTTTATTCATGTTCCATTTCACTAACTAGAAGATGGAGGACTTCAGGTCAATCTGCTGAATCTGGAGCAACAGACAACACAGAGCAGGTAAAAATCTGACATTTCAACAAACTTCTTGTACAACAATTAGGTCTTTAAAACAAGGCCGTAGGATTTCAAACAATTGGCTGAAAAGGACCTGAAAAATATGCTCAATATGTCCCTAATCAATTGCTTGGCCCCTGATATTGGTCACTGCAGTTGTTTTGGGAACAACCCATCCAGATTATTTCAAACTCCACACTGATTGCAGAGGGTTACCAAAATGTTACATTTAAACTGAAAGCAGCTGATGTCTCAGCCTGGCTTGAAACTGGTAACTCACGTTTCACATTCAGTTGTTTCAGGAGTCGTGTAAAGTTGCTGCTGGTGAAAACCCAACACTTCCTGATTTTACAACTTCATAATAAAGGCTTTTTAATGACTACACAACAGGGGACTTTTATTGTGAAGGATTTATTGGAGATAAAAGGTGTTTATAGCCATATTAGCGGAGCTTTGCTAGAGGAGATTCCTCATCAATACTACTGGGAATAAGAATATCTACAGCTGCTTCTTTAACCACTGATCAACATGAGGGTATTATGAAACATATAGTGCCAGCATTTTATTTTGGTGACTGGGCTGGTTTTACAATACACTCATAGGCCATGTCATTCACCACTGATAAGCTCTGTTTCAACACCGCTCTGTCTCCACAAAGATGGCATCAGTCCAGTTTGCAGTGCCATGTTTGTGCCACAAAGTGTAAACTCATATTATGTGTCTTGTCTCCTCTTCAGCTAAACCCTGATCCTTTGTATGGAAACATCTCAGCTCAACCAGCAGAGCAGGAGGATCTTCACTATAGCAGTCCAGTCCACCTCTCTGAGACAGTTCCTCTGTACTCCACCATCCAACCACATCAGCCCAAAGAACAGGAGAACACCACTTATGCTGTTGTCAACTTCAGATCCAACACGACCCCTGAGTGAGCACCTCTTAGTATCACAGCTGCTTCAGTGCCCTTCCTCATCTTAATCAATGGTACAACCACAGTGATGTGTTGTGAGCTACGCTTCTGCTTGATGAGACAGATTTTTCACTAATGCGGTTCTGGATCCCCTGAAAGTGCTGAGCATCACAAGCAAAAGCTCAACAAAGAGCAGAGTGCTTCTGAAGACCATAACAACATACAGCAAAGACAAATGTGTAAAACGCTGCCTCAGCAACACTGTCGGGACACTGTGAGGTCAGAGGTCATTGTGCGAGCTCCTGGAGGAGGAGAGGGGATCCCTGAGCTCTCATCATGGGCCAGAGCATCAGTACAGGCCCCGAAAAACTTGCTTTTGTCTAAATTGTGCATTGGCAATGTCCTCTAGCAACGTCATCACAATTATTGTATCAAGCGGCACAGCCATTATTTAGGCTACAGCTTTTATAAAGTGCTGTTTACACCTGAAGGTATTTTTACTAACCAATAATACAGAAGAATAATCTTTACTTATATAAAGGTCATGTAGCTTTTTATAGTTTTTCATAGTGATGCTTTTTTTAAACTACCGGTGTGATCCTTACACAATGTAGCTCAAAATAAAATGAGACTGAAATTCACAATTTTCTTATCCTTTTTTGCCAAGTCACAACATCCAACATCATGTTGGATTGGAGTCCCAGCCTGGGGCTCTCTCTCATCCTGTTTCCTGTCACGTCTTCAGCTATACTATCAATAAAGCCTTACAAAGGCCAAAAAAATACTTAAAAAAAAAAAAACAACTCATAGTCACTGTCACTGCAACTTCCTCCTCAGTGATGACATTTCCATGAACCAACCACAGACAGCTTCACATCACTCTGTTCTAACACTACCAACTCTATGAAAACATTTTGTTGAAAATATAATGCTGCATATGAGGACAGGAAAAACAAACTATAATGATGACTGTGATAACATACAGACAGAAACAATACCCTCAATTTAAATTCAAACAAAATATGAAATCAAATAACTACTGTAGAATATAGATTCTTCATTAGAGGTCTCTTTTGTAATAAGAATGATAATAAGGAAGGAAGTGACGTTCTGGCAGCAGAGCCGTGTGTGTTTGCCGCTCTCACACTAACCAACAGTTCATTCTGTCTCTGTAAGAAGACTGCGGCTGATTTTAAACATTATTTATATTCTTGGTGTTTTATCCGTTTTAATAAACACAGCAGCTGCTACAAGTTAATTCAATCATACAATCAACTTTCTGAAGAGAAGCTGAAGACTACGACAGCCATGTTGTTGGCAGAAGCTGGACGAGTGTTTGTGGGTTTCATGCTGTGTTTCTCAGGTAGGAATAACTGCTTTCACTCCTTATATAACAATATTTAACTGAAAACTGTGAATAAAATAGATTAAAGTTTGTCAGGTGTGTACCAGTCTAAGTAAGATATAAGATAACAGAAGAATCAATGTTAGCTGGCAGGATTTTCACTAATTCTTCGTGTTATGAGATTTAAGGCATAACAGAATAGTGTGAAAAGTGTGACCCTTTACAATATCATATTATCACTGACTTATTGTAGAGAATATGAAGTGATACAAGACTTAAAAAAGTGTCCAGATATCTGATGATTTAATCTTCTGTTAAAGGAGTTCAGGGACGAGCAAACAGCATCTGTGCTTTAAAAGGTTCATCAGTGGATCTGCCCTGCTCAGCTGAACATCCACCTACATCCATGAAATGGTACACTGCACAGCCGATTGGATCTACATTTAAGAAGAAGAATCTCCCTGCAGATGACAGTCATGTTAAGTACATGTTGGAAGAGAGTAACTTCAATCTAACAATCAAAGATCTGACAGAGAGTGATGCAAAACTTTACTGCTGCAGCAGCAAAGAGATTGTAGAAAACCCCCAAAAGATTGAGCAATGCATAATAGAGCTCCGTGTTGCAGGTACAGTGACCGTCAGTAATGAATTACTTTTAGTCTGACATAAATATATGAATTCTTACTTTTCCTCCTCATCATCTCAGACCTGCAGGTGAAGGTGATTCCCTCCACAGAGGGACACACAGTAACACTGATGTGCAGCACCAGCTGTCCTCTGACTGAAAACCCTGCAGCCTACATCTGGTACAAGAACAGAGAGTTTCTCTATGAGGACTGGTCTCCCTGGTACCAACAGCTGGTCAGCAGTGAGGAAGCAGCCACATACTCCTGTGCTATCAAAGGCTACGAGGATCTCAGAGCCCCTGAAGTCTCAGTGGGTGAGTGACAACCATTAACTCCTTATCATGTTATAAAACTAAACTGACTAAATGTGCTAATAAGAAATATTCGGATCCTAAAACTATAACACTTATGATACAAAATGAAAAATCAACTGAATTCACTAAAGACTGACACAATTTCCTCTTGTCCAGATTCTGTCACCTCAGCCTGCTTCAGTGTGACCTATGCTAAAGGGAGCATGTGTTCTTATAAGCAGACATCAGTGGATGAGCGCTGCTCCATCACATATCCAACAGGTGTAGTTTCCACAGACACTGACCATCCACCTCCATCCTTACCTCTAATTCATTTAAACTGGTATTTTATCAACAGAGATCATTACCAGTTACAACTGTTTAAGATACAGTCATCAAACTGTACAGAACAAACCAAACATCTCCACATACGCTATGTCATGTTTTATTGTGCCATGAATTATTGCCTTTTGTTAAGCTATCACATGAACCAATCTTAACTAGCTAGCTGACTCACATATAGGCAGCAGGGTTAGAGTTCTGTTTTTTTTTAGGTTCCAGCAAAACAACCTCAAAATGTCTGTGCATGTCGCTGCACACTGTCATGTCGTTGCTTTCTTTTTATCTAGTTTTTACTTTGTTGATGGTATAATAACTACAGTTCATCATGTTCTGTCTTTTTAACTCATCATGTTGAGAGGGTTTATTTCACAATCTATGTAATCAATTTGTACAACTGTAATTTATATATTGGACATGGAACAAGTTAATTAATGAAAACACATATTTCATCTTCTCCCAACAGAAGTGCATGTTCAAAAGACTCCTGCAGCTGCAACAGGCCATGTCAGTCTGTCCTGTAACACCAGCTGTCCTCAGACTGATCTTCAGACTGCCTTTAAAGTGTACAGGAGCAGTATCTCAGAGGGACAGAATGGGATAATAAAGGATGTACTTCCCTACACATCTATTGAAAGCTTCTCCTGTGCTGTAAAAGGCCTCAAGCATCTACACTCTGCTGCAGTCTGTGAGTATAAACCAACTACGGTCTGTTGTAACTTATAGAATGGGATCTTTGACTTATTTGTCTGCAAATAGCCGGTGAAAATCTAGATACCAACTTTGGAGGGGAAAAATACGTGACATTTTCTCAAGAGCACTTCCTGGGGGGGGGCACCCAAATCTGTAATTCTGCTCGTGAACACTCCATCACCCTGCCAGCTCGGGAAAAATACAGTGCCACATTTGTTACTGCCATCACTGGTTAATGTACTCCCCCAGAAGGTGCTGCTCACCCTTGCTTTTAATCTGGCCTGATGTCCACTCGCAGTATTTCAAATTTAATCTATTAGTTAATATTACTGTGGCACGCTGGTAAACTTCTGCCTAACATATCTTCTGTTTGACCAATTACTGGTGGTCAGGCACCAATGACAGACAGACAGATTCCCCAGCATGTACTTTGGGTCTACCTGCATCATGAGCCACTGCTGAGGGCTATAGTGGCACAAGTGATTTTATTGTGGGGTATTAATATTATTGAAATTACATAGTTGTGTTTTCAGAAATATACTAGGGGGGTATAATTCATATTTTTCCCAGATTTGTCGGATCATGTTCCCCCAGTCCCTCCTGGGATTAACGCCAAACAGAAACTTATTACAGTGTAATACAGTTGTTATGCACTTAACACCAGCTGTGACAATTCATGTTTGATTTTCAGACAGTCAGACATGTAAACTTCATCTAATTTTCATTTCTAGGCTGCAGTTGTAGCATTAGTATCTTTTATGTCTGTCTGTGTCACCCCTGTGACGATCCTATGACGCTATGATGGATGGATTCAAAAAAAGTTTCCATTTATCTCCATTCCAGCAGCACTCCAACATTTTTCAGTCAACAGTGAGTTTAAAAGAGCGACTGAATTTAAAAGATATGTTACAGGGATTGAGAAGAGACTGAGTTGACACATATTGCTAACTGGTTTTGTCTAGAAGTTCTGTTTTATGACATGCAGCATGATTACACAGTTAAAATGCTTGTGAATTTCATTGCGAATTGTAAATACATAATCATCTTAAGATCACAAAGACTTTGTTCATTTTTCTTAAAAAGATGATGAAAAACAATGTCTGCAGGAACCTCCAAAAAAACAAGGTTTATTGCTCTCAACCATCACTTGACCCACTGAAAGTGTGTGGCTGTGGTGGTGTCTGTATCTGCAAAGAGCTCGCTCTCTTCCTGTTTTGTTGTCTTGCGTGTCGACCCTAGCTAAAAACAGCACACAAGATGTGATGTCGAGACTCAATAAAAATGTATGCAGGTCTGTGTCTCTCAATAGACCCAATCAATCTTATATCATTTTTGCTAGACATGAAATAAAAATAAACATTTGTGTTAAAAAGATTTATAAAGCATACAAGTTTGAGACTACCAGGTCTGTATATCTAAAATGTATACACATAGATTTAATAAATAGTTGACATCTTCTTCAACAGATGAATTTTAATTTAAATAAAATGTAAAGCTACTACAAGGATTCTTGTAGACAAACACAAAAGCAAACTTTGCTCTAGCGACATTCTAACAGAATTGCAAAGAAACTTCTCTCCTTCGGCTGTGAGGCTCTTTAATTCATCCTTTATAGATTTATTTTCATGATTGATCCATCCCAAATAAGCCTGAATCTGACCCAGTGACAGAATAATCACATCAATTACAGAAATAGTTAATCTTCTTGGTTATGGTCTGATTTGCTTATGTAGGTCATATAGTGGCATCAGTATTAAATTGAGACTTGAGACATGAGAACAGACTCACGACTGGTAAAAAGTATTTTCTGGTAACATTTAAAGTGAACTGTCTCTTGTTTTTCAATTATCTTTTACAGGTGCTGAGGATAAGAAATGTTGGAGTGTGAATTATGTCAGCAGGAGAATCTGTGCTGTTCAAGGCTCCTCAGTGAACATTTCAAGTGAATATTCTCATCCTGACAACCAGCAGCCCCAGTCTAAATCATGGTATAAAATAATCAGAAGTGGTAAGAAGGATACTGAAAAGCTAACTGAAGTTGCAGGTCGTGTTGAGTACCATGAAAACACGATGAATCATCACATCCTGTCAATTAAAAAACTGACGAGGAATGACTCAGCAGAATACAAATTCAAGATCCAGACATACAACGGATGGAAACAGTCAGATTTTTCTGGAGTGACGTTGGTTGTCACAGGTAATTCTTTAGATTAAATACATTATTTTAGAATAGTGAATTATTGATTCAAAACCATGTACTGTACTATCAGCAGTCAGCACACTGAAAGGCAGGTTCAATGCTCCTTTCACTCAATTCAATTAATGTATTTATCAAAATAAATCTACTTACTTTGGCATCTGGCTTTATGGCTTGTTTTAGAAGACACTGATTATTGTGATATATGGTTAAGAGTTATAGTTAAGTTGCTGACCAAACTATCTTTCAGGTCTTAAAGTGACGTTCACTCCCTCTGCAGTGGTGACAGAGGGTCAGAGAGTCACACTGACCTGCAGCACCAGCTGTCCTCTGCACACAAACTACACCTGGATCTTCAACAGTCAACATCTGAACCTGCCAGAGAACCAAAACAAACACCTGATTCTAGACCCAGTCAGCAGTCAGCATGGAGGAAGGTACTCCTGTAAGGTCAAAACTGGCAGAAGAACCATTGGCTCAAGTGAAAAAACTCTGACTGTCCAACATATTAAAGGGACACAAACAGCAGCAGCAGCTGCAGGAGTGTGTGCTGCTCTCCTGGTTATAATACTTCTCGCAGTTTTTTGCTGGATTAGGTAAGCAACACTGATCTCTGTTTCTAAGCAGTAACACTCACACACTAACATGGTATCACCAATGAATTCTTATATTCACTCATGTCACTAACCAGAAAAAAGAAGACACCCAACCAATCTCCTCAGAGTGAAACCTCAAACAACTTGGAGCAGGTAAAGAAAAGAATCTGAACAATTCTGCTACATTAATACAAAAACTTCCTAAAGAATTACTCTTTCATCTGAGCCAGAACAGCAGCTCAGACTCACAAATAATGTTACAAATGTTCTCTTTATTTCTTATTTCTTAACTTAACACATTAAGTCTGTTAACACAGAAATGTCTACTGCAGTCCATATTAGGCTCATCAATTGTTTGTATGACACTTACCTACTTGTCCTGTTTACTTGCGAAATTTAAAAGCAAAAGGTACCTAAGAGCTTACTTTATACAGTGTATCATAAAATAATATCATTTCTCTTGTCTTACAATCAGCTGAACCCTGGTCCTGTGTATGACGAAGTCTCAGCTCGACCAACAGAGCAGGATGATCTTCACTACAGCAGTGTCCACTTCCATCAGAAACACACAGATCCTCTCTACAGCGCAGTCCAGCCACATCAGGCCCAAGAACAAGAGCACGTCCCCTACGCTGTTGTCCACTTTAAATCCAACAAAGCCCCCTGAGTGAGCACCTCTTGTTATAGCATCGCCTCTCTTGAGGGACAAAATGTAAAAATGATGTAGCTCATTACAGGTTGGGTGTACTGTACTATTTTGACAAAACTTGTAGGAAATTACTTTTTAGACACTGAGGTGTTGATATCACATAGACTTCCATGTTGGGATGATCATCAGAAGTAAAATTCAAGGATATTAACGTCTATTGTCAGTAAAATAAAAAAATATAAAAATAAATAAAATAAATAATCTGATTTTAATGAAAAGTTGAAAAGTATACTTGCTTACTTCAAAAGTGCCCTTGTAATCTAAATGTGATCCTATAAAAAACTGTGTCAACTGATAAAAATCCTCTTCTATGTTGTAACCCACATGTAATGCATTATTTTCTTTACTTTCAGGCACCACGACCAGGCAGAGGATTGCTACAATTTGTACAACACAGCAAACAAAACATAAAGCAAATGAATGTAACAACACACCTGCCTCTGTGATGTACAGAACTTGGATACTGTTCAGTTCCGTTTTTTCTGCATTGTATTTGCATTTAGGGACTTCAGTTGTTGAGCTTATCTGCACAGGCTTACCGTTAATGAGCAGGCAGACATCCGGCATCTTATCCACATTTCAGGGGTACACTTCAGAGTGATGATGGACACAAGCGGACTGTTTGAGGAAGTCAAACCAGGATCTTTGAGTTGGTCTGATTAAACCCTGGTCCAGTCTGTGAAACCATATAACTGTGTTTAAAGGCAGGCACACGAGAAGTGGACACTGGGACTTTCCAATGCGCAGCAACAATTATATTTCTAAAAAATTGCTTACAATTTCTATGAAACTTAAGAAAGTTACAACAAACAAGTGACGTCAGCAGCTAAAAGAATAGTCAATATCATCCACATTACCTGAATGATTCTTACAAGACTCATTCATAATTTAAACATGTTCCTAATATTCTATGTTTATGAGTAGTGTATAATTCTGTCATGGAGTATATCACTTCACTGCTGAAGAAAAAGAAAGCAACCTTCCTGGCTGCTGGTTGCAGTGTGTTATTTTGATTTGCAGACTTTAATTTTATGTCTCAATGATTGTCATTATTAGCACTGAAATGAACATAAATCACTGATTATAAAACCAGTTCATCAAAATCTGTAAAATGTAAACGTTAGTACTTTTTATTCAGAAAACCCAGTTTTCACTTCTACTTGTATTTGTTTACATGGCAGATCTGCTACATCCAATATGGCGGCGACGTCAACTAACGGTCCAGCGGGTAAATGCGCGGACGACGTGTACACGGTATCTATGGTTACCTCATGCTTACACCAGCTAAGTAAGCTAGCGATAGTTAGTTAGTTACAGCTAGCATACTTATTTCACTGAAATGTAACGTATTTAAACTTAATTAAAAACTTGTGTTACTAACTAATGATAAGTTTATAACAGAAAAAGCTAATAATAAAATACTCACCCAAAATGAAGGTATGTTTGCGGTGTAACAGTGCCAATTGTGAAGACATTGATGAATTCTAAATTTTTTTGCTGCCAATAATTGCTTGGTCGTCTTTCGCCTGCCAATTTTTCCTTTACTTGTTTTCCATGTTGTTTTAAAAAGCAGCCTTTTAACAACCGTACCTGACGGCACGGTCAACTGTTGACGAGTTGACCGTTGGTGCCCTAAAATGGCCGCCGGGGCGCTATCTGTCTGTCACGAGCTACATATTTATGAACGTTCAACCCACATAGATGATTTTTTTTTTTTTTTTTACGATGGAAATAACTTCTGTATTAATATATTTCCCCTATTTAGCAATTTTTCATGAATGTTTGGTTTCTGCTTTAAATGTAAGCAATTTTACTCCTTTTATTCTACTAAAAAAAACAGTATCAAGCATTAAGTTTTAGTTGTCTTGCCCCTCTGCTCAATTATTCATCAATAAAGTAGATCACAAGACCCAATAATGTGTTTTGACTGTTGGTGAATTGAATTAAGGTTGTATGTTTAAATAAAATGGACTCACCTGTCTCCTGCTTGTGCTCTTAACTGTTTACACAGCCTAACCAATTAACATGTTGTCAGATCAGGCTCCAATTAAAAAACAAGCAGTGTAAATGCTACAACAAAGAACTCAAAACTTCATGCCTGCAAGATTTGGTCCAAATTAATATGTTTTATTACCAGAGCAGTATACACTTCAATAATTATTCTGAATACAAAAAAACATAGGAAATGTGTGACCTCTAGTTTATGTTGTGCAAGTAGCAGTGAGACTTTTTATCCTTGTCCTTCCATTCATTGAAAATTCAAGTTTTAATATCAAGTCCAGTTGTAACAGTGCATGTTAAATGTGCTCAGTCACTTTCACATTAGACAAAGAGGATTCAAGAGTGTATACAGTTTGCAAGAAAGCTGTCAGTGGTTGTTCAATAAGTTAAATATGGTGTTAAAAGCCAAGACGAATAACGAACTTACAGAGTAAAGGCATGAGAGTGTGTTGTGGAGAAAAATAACGGTACAAGTTTGGGTCCCAGACACATAAGGCAGATTTCATCATCACCATTATCCAAGCTGTGCTACGGTAGGACTACAGGGTCCTGTTGATGATATGGCCTCATGGGAAATGTCAGTGTATTTATTGTCAGTGCGGCTACTTTGATTAAAAAAAGAAAAAGAGGAACATGAGTAAGTGGGAATAAGGAGGAGATTTATCTCAATGAGTAATGCTCTGACTCAATTTGCTACCCACACAATGGACCATGGGAGGTTGACAGTTTGCTGACATCATCACAGTCAGTCTGTGCCACTTCCAGTTTTATGTGGTTGCGACACTTCCTCCTACACTTCCCTTGTTATTCATATACCAAAAGAGGGAAACACTCGACACGCTCCTCCACTGGTTTCCACACACAGAGTAAACTCACTTCACCATGATGGTGATTGCGTCAGGGTTAAGGTCACATGATGCTACAAAACTTGCCTTTAATAGGCTACATGAAGCGTCAGTCTTGTTTCACATATTTGCAGCCATGTTATGACATCTCAGCTGGAAAAGGATAGTCATCGTGGTCACGTCATCTCAAGGATGTTTGAAAGGAAGAGCACACCAACACAGACACTACAGTCTTATATCAGACACATGGCTCTCTAATCTTTGTCTCATCCAGTCACTCTTGTCCCTGAGTCCACTCTTGGGACTGCCCTTTTGCTCTCATATTCTCCAACACATCTACTCTCATGGTCCCATCTTCGAAAGCCGCTCCTTGTGATTTTTCTTGCACCTTCAATTGTCCAGTAGCAGCTTTGCCAGGGACTGGAGGGTTTCCCTCTTCTGAAACAAGTACATCTGGGTTTCCCACATCATGTCCACCAGGACTGAGTCACTCACCTCATCCAACAACACCTCCTGAGACAACTGGGGACTTAATCTGCACAAAACACAGCAAACACAGTGAATTGCATCATGAAGTGAAATAACAGCCTGTGTGGCAATCACTAATAACAGGAAACAAGAACACGTGCCAAATAGTGTTAAACATAGCTTGTTTCCAAACCAATATAAGTAGTTAAATAAGTAATTAAACTAGACTGGTTTCTGTTGACTCTCCATATCTACACAAAAATTAGACTCTTAGTAAATAGTTATCATCCAAACCAATAAAAGTAATGGTTAAAAGAAAGTATGAAAATGAGGGCTTCAATAGCTAACTTTGTTCTCTATGTTCGTGTCTTAGTGGTGTATGTGCTTGACTGACATGTACCTCAGCCGGTAAACACAGGACATTGCTTAACTTGTCTCTTTGATGGTTAAAAACACCGCAGAGGAAATGAGTGAGAGGTTGAGAGAAAAACAAAGTTGGGGAGATGTTGTAATTAAGAGGTTTAGTCAGAAAAAAGGAGGAGGGGAAGGTTAAATAGGGGTCATCACTGCAGGCAGAATTAGCTGGAAATGAGAACCAAAATGCAGAAGAATCATAGTCAGCTGACCTGTGATAGATGGTATCAATCATTTCACACCACGCTCTGGCTCTGTCCACCGCACAGCCATCAGAGTCTGTACACTTCACATTCAGAGACATTTGTAGAATTAGAAACAAGAAGACAGTGCCTGAAATGCTACTCTTACTAATTATTACACCCTAAACATCAGAAACATTAGAAAGCTCCACAAGTGGAGGTGGAAAACAGAACTCTTAGCGGATGAATTAATCTGAAAAAATGTGCATGATCATGAGCAGGCTGTACTCACGCAGTCCACCAGCATCTTTCCGAGTTCCTTGGCGCTCACGATGCTCTTCGCCAGCTCCAGAGGGTTGGAGGGTCGGAAAACATCCACAGAGCTCACAACCACCTGAGGAGGTTTACCTGGAGGACACACAGGAGCACGGTGTGGGAATTCAGAGCGGTATACGGCACCTTGGATAAACAGCACACAAGACACAGTGAAGTGTCTTACCTGTACCGAGAGAGACCACGATGCCCAACTTCTTGGTTTTGTTCCCGTGGCCCTGAGAGGAAGGAGGGTTAAGAGGAGTTAAACCAAAAAAAGGGGACAAATAAATAATCAAATGAAAAAGTCCAGAAGGATTAGTAACTGAAAATGAACTAGTACAAGTAAAAATTGAATGCAGCTGTCAGGTTGCCGACCTCTGCTTTTAAGGCTTTATTGTACTGATGGATTTCCGACATGGCGTCTAGCGTCGGGTTATTGGCCAGCAGCCCTCCATCCAGAAAGCGTCCCATTGGTCGGAAGTAGGTGGGTGCAGCGCCGCTTGAGCGGGCAGCCCGCCAAACAAGTTGTTCTGGTGCAAAAACATAGATATACATTTTTAAAAAAAGGCGTGAAACAATGAATCACATCCTTTGATTCTGGGTGCAGACTTTACAACCGGTTTGCAGAGAAAGCTTGTTAGCGCTCACAAAGCATTCACTTTCATTCATGCTGAAAGGGTCAAAGGGCTGTGTTTTGTATGACATCACATTCAGAGGCAAAGTTTGATATTTTGGGAAATACTTTTATTTGACGAATGATTAAGCTACAGGTAGCAATCAGAAGTTAGCAGTCGGCTAACTTACACTGACATATAAACAGGAAAAAGGGAAAGCGTTAGCCTGGTTCAGTACAAAGGTAACAAAATCCACCTACCAGAACATCTTCAGCTAATTAACATGTAGTATATCATTACAGACATGAGAATGGTATCGATTTATCATTAAACTCTGCAAGAATGCGGATAAGAATATTTCCCAAATGTCAAACTATTCCTCTAAACATGGAAATATGGGAATTTGCGGAGTGTTGCCACTTGACATGCTGTGATTGTCAAATGAAAATCTTTGTGAATCTGTTTCTTTAAAATACTTCAAGAGAACAGTTTACCAAAACAAGAAAATTCAGTCATGCCCCCATGCCGATAGAAAGTCAAGTTAAGTTTCATAGTCCACGAAATGTTTCAGGAGCTTCACAGCAAAACAGCGTCACCAGGGTTGTTTCCTGGACTGCAAAACTTCACCCAACCGTCCATCAGCATGGGGGCAGACAGAAAATGACTCGGGGTTGAACTGTTTCTTTAGTTTAAGTCTCTCACTCACACAGACACACACCTTCGTCTGTCACCTTCCTACGCTTTCTGGGTGGCTCGTCTGTGTATCCTACTATCAACACATCCTCATCCTCCCATCCTGGAACAACAACATGGCTGGCACTCAGACAACACGGCAGAATTGAGCTTGCTCAGGAACATCACAACACACATACTCAGACATTAGGGATGCACCGAATATTCTGCCACCGAAATACTTTTATCACCGAAACAACACGGCCGAAACAGAAAGTTGTGATGACGCAAAAAAAAAAAACGCGGCCAGCACACACTTGTCTGGATAAGCGCCAGCATGTCTGCGGTGTGGACGTATTTCAATATATCTGAGAAAGACCCACGGATATGATGGAAATGATCCAGGCCGCGATGGATGCAGAGAACCCGCAGGAGACGGATAAGTACACAGCGCAGGAGACGGAGAGCAGAGCGCAGAACAAAAGGACTCGTCTCTCTGCACCGGATGAGGGGCATGCAGCCTCGTTGTCCGATATGTTTTCCTGACCTGGCAAAGATGGCACGCAAGTACTTGTCTGCTCCGTGCACAAGCACTGACAGCAAGAGACTGTTCAGTGCTGCAGCTTATATTCTCGAGGAGAAGAGGAACAGACTTCACTGTGATAAAGCAGAGAAGCTACTCTTTATCAAGAAAAACCTGCCACTTTACCTGAAGAAGTGGAATGGGCCTGTGTCTAGTGTTTAAATATTTGTTTTCCACTTTGCACATCTGCAATTCTTGGTGCATTTGTTGATGTTAAAGGCCTACGGTTAACATATGCGATATAGCCATCTTTGTTTTGATACACTGTTATGTTGTAGGCCTACAGAGAAAATATTGTTATATCTTCCAGCAGTTGCAGTCTTGTTCTGAATGCACTTTGTTGTAGTAGTCCTACAGAGAACATTTAAAAATGCATGTGACTTAAATGCACTTTGTGTTTTTATAAGAGAACATATTTAATTTTACAATCTTTCAGCAGGCCGGTCAGTTATAGGCCTGTACATTATTATTAATTTAATGTACATATGAGTGGGGTCAAGTTAAACATTTTATTTTGAATTTTATTTTATTTTATATTGTGCATTGTTGTAATGTCTTTGCTTAATAAATATTTTCATACTTTTGTAATTGATTTATTCTTTGAATTGCAATGCCTTGATTTTAGTGAGGTTAGTACACAGTCATAGCCATAAATGCAATGGTACTAATAATTGGCATAAGAATTTCTTGCGGTGTTTCAGTTTTCGGCCTTCCTTCCTTCCTTCCCTCATTTTCGGTTTTCGGTTTCGGCCAAGAATTTTCATTTCAGTGCATCCCTAATCCCAGTCCCAGGATGTAAAGCCACCCAGTGTGGGGTTTGAAAGCTGTCTACCTTGACACCATCCAGTGGTAGCATAAATGCACTGCACAACATAAGCGCACCGGTGCAATGAGCTAACAAACATGACTGGCTTCCTTTCCTCAAGTACCTTGTGGGATGGTGAGGGGTTTGAATGTGGCAGTGGTGGCATATGGAGGCTCTCTATGGACGGAGGGAAGGTCATAGTTCCTGAAGATGTGCAGCTCGCCTGGATGTCTGTCTGCGAGAACAGAGGTCACCATCACCCTGCACAGAAACAAATAAATGAGTGGACGGAGAACAGAAAAGAAAGACATTTGGCTTCTCTTTACAACCTGAAAATAAGCAATGGCAACAAATGAAACGAGAATGTGGTCCTGTTTCTAATCTGGCAATGGAGACATTCAGCATGAACAGTTACCTGGGGTATCGGACATCCGTCATCTTGGTGTTCTCTCCAAACTCTTTCTTCAGGAAGTCCTCCAGTGGAGCTGATTCATAAGGTCGTGAACCTCTGAACACTTGCTCCTTCATCCTAAAGTACAGGCAGCGCAGGTACTCCATGGACTTACCTACATTAACATACACATCAATGTTATTTTTAATGCTACAATATTAAAAAAAAGTTAAACTAAAAGGGTACATATACACACCATGGATTATAGCGAGGGCCAAAATGCCCCCAGTGCTGGTGCCAGCCACCCAGTCGAAGAGCTCTCTGGTAGGTCGGCCGGCCTCTCTCTCCAGAGCGATCAACATCTGGATCAACACCAGGCCTTTAATACCTCCACCATCCAGGCACAGGAGCCGGTCCATCCTGCAGGGAAGAAGAGACGGCTTTGCTGTTTCCAGAACTGCAATTTTCTCAAAAAAAAAAATTTAAAATACTCTGAAGCTGAAGTTTTTAACTCACTTCATCTCCATTTTGGGGCCATCCACTTCAGACTTGCCTCTGCTCATTGCACCGACTGCAGCTCCCACATACATGATGTCCTCAAACCCTGTCAGCCAATTACAACATAGCACATAGCATCAAATTCACAGGTAAGGGATGCCAAAAGTAAAAGGGGCTTCAGGGTTTTCTACAAGCCACAAAACTTCTACTGCTATCACTATCATGACATTATTAGCACAGCAACTCTCTTCTACAGTATGTTGGCTTAAAAAAGAGACCAAAGTGATCTGACGTGCCAAATAAACATGAACACTTGTGGCTCAAATTTCACAGAAAACTCAGACCTTGTTGGGTCATTAACATGGCATAGGTCATGATTTAAAGGGACGTTTCAAATTAAAGATACAGATTTATCCTCTTAACTGCAGAGCTGTTTATCCATCTAGATTGTTTTGGAGTGTGTGGCACACCACTTGTGGTGCTAAAAAGTGCCAAAAAATACACGACCTGGCTCCTTAAGATAATCCACAGACCTTGTTTTGAGCAGTTTCATTTATGACCTATTATTTTCCGTATCACTGAGCAGAAAGAAGTAGTTCTATGCAAAGATAATAGTTTCCACATGAAACTGCTGATAACAAAGCACAAGCACAGTGCCATCTAGTTCTATTACATTTGAGAGAATGCATACCTCTCTATGGTTAATATTTCCAAACCTGGCAAATGACACTAAAACAATCCGGAGGTAAAACTGTCCCTTTACATTTTTTCCACAGTAGTTAAATATTAATTTTATGCATAATATCAAAGGGAGACATTTAAATTAAGGCTGTAACAGCACAGTGGAGGGAGGGAAGGACGTCTGGTGGCGTTACCTATGCCTCCAGGCTTGGAGATGGGGGGTGGACTGCCAGGGGAGGGTGGGAGGCACCGCTGGACCCCCACATTACACAGCATGTCCAGCAGTATCTTTCTATTAGGACCTTTTATGTTAAACACACACACAAGCAGGCAACATGTTAGACATGCACTCACACATAATAATAATAATAAGCAGAGAGGAAGAGAAAGACAGAGGAAGAGAGAGAGAGCAAAAACAAGAGCGAGCTGTTAGCAATTGTCATGCATTTTCAAAATCAATGAATGTATCAATAAAGCAAACTCCTTTCCCATCACTTCTGCCTCAGAGCATCAAGTGAGTGGTTAATGTTGGTTTTGAATAGAAACACAAATTCAGGAGTGACAAGATTCTGATCTGGTCTGATCAAGCAGAACCCTCCATCAAAATGAAATCTGTCATACTCACTAAAATACCTTCAGTCCTTGATTTCTATCAGCTGCTAGGAACTGCAAAACTGTCACTTATCTCTGGCACAGTCACGCTAACATGCACTACAGAGTTGATGTGTCGGGGAAGCAACTCAACTACTTCTGAATTTCACAACTACAAGTTGACTGTATCATAAATAGATCGTTTCCGCTGCCAGCCACACAAGATAAAACATGTGTTAATCTATTCATTTAGTCTTTAACGGAACATGAAACCCACAGAAAGATAGCATTGACGTCAGGTTGGCAGCGGGAGTGGATCATCAGTCAACCTTCATTCTCCTGACAGATTTCATGCTCAGTAGGCAAAATTGGCTTAGTGTCGTTAAAGTGAATCAACCTAAATGCCAATGATGTCCTTATTATATAGCCATTACATTGTGCAATCAGAATTTTCTTTATGAGCTGTTAAAACAAAAATCTTTGCTATTGCCAGTTTAAGAAAATAAAGGGCAGTTCAAATACTGACAAAGATGTGAGAACAAAGATTTTTACTTTTTATGTAATACTGCCCTCTACTGTTCTGAAGGTGAACATGAGAGTCGTGGGTAGAAGAGACTGAAATAACAACAGTTTTTTTACTGACCAGACAACTAGTTTTATTTTGAACAATTCTTAATCTGTTTCCTTCCACTTTGTTTTCTTTCTTATTATCCCATTTTACTCAGTATGGCAGAATAATCTTAAGGAGCTGTAAAACGAGATTTAACATATTGACACAAGGCAAAGTTTCTAATTTTGTTACATTTCCAGCCATTTTCATGCAGCTTTACCGTTTTACAGGCATTTAAAGGAGACACATGTTAAGACGTTATCATAACATTCAAACGGACCAGTTAGGTCATGCAATCAAAGTTCAATCAATCCTTCACAATTCCTTATTTCCCTCCTCTCTCTTCCTTTAATCCATCCTCCACTGTACACCTCCTTGCCTCCCTCATCTCATCTCCACACAGTTTAAAGCTCTCTTTTCCCTCTCCTTCCTTTCTCTCTCCTACCTTTGCTGGTGCGAGCAGCGATCAGTCCAGGTGTTTCTCCCAGGTCGTTGTGGATCTCCACATCAGCCCCGAACACAATCAGAGCTTTGATCAAGTCCATGTGGTCCATCTAAAGAACAGAGAGGCATGTTAAGTGGCGCAGCAATATTTTTCAAGAGGTTACAATTTAGTTTTTTCACTTATCCGATAAAATTTGGATGTAGCAAAAATAGCATACATGCAAAAGGAGAATGTGAAACGTCAACAAGAACTCAAACCAACATTTTAAAACTTTTATAGTCTTTAAATAAACCATTTATAATCTTTATAACCTTATGATGTAAGATGTGATTGACTCCTCTCACGTGGCCAGTGGATGAGTTTGCCTTTGTGTGTGTTTTTTTTTCTTTGGTGTCATGAACGTGTCGCAGCATTAACAGCAGATCACATACCTCATCAGACTCTATCTAGAAGATGCTAAAACTAGTTTTAAAAAGCTATTTTCAATCGGACATATTGTTTTTTCTGGAGCTGATGATGGATGTAGCCAAAGATGGACATCTTGCATCTTTCTCATCTCTGTTGAGTTGCACATGCGCAGTATGAATCAGGCTTCTAATCAAGGATACCGCAGTGAAAAACAGTCCATTGTTACTTTTTAAAAATCTCACTTCAGTCTCTCTTTCAAACTCAACGCCAACTGAATGATGTCCAAGCAGTGCTTCAATAAAGATGGGCGGAAAAGACGTAAAAGTATTTACGTATTAACAGACTGAGTGATTATTGTAACCTTCCCCAGTGAAGACTAATGCCAGATGTCGGTGGGTGTTAGTGGCGAGTGTGAAAGGGGCCTGTGTTGCAACCACACTGCAAAATCATTTCTTGACATTTCTGTCCCTTTTTATTACGATTTGGATCATCAGTAAGAGAAAAGGAAAGGAACGGAAAGAGGATATCCTGCACACGGACCTTCATAGCTAAGTGCAGAGCTGTGTTTCCATCCTGGCCCTTCAGGTTGGCATTCGCTCCGTGGGTGAGCAGCACCATGGCCGCCTCAAAGCGGCCCTTCTTGGTCAGAATATGGAGCGGGCTCTCTCCGGTCTTACTGAGGTAGTTGACTGCACAGCCGTGTTCCAACAGTATACGGCACATCTGGCAGGGAGAGGGAAGATTTTTTTTGAACATCTGTATGAAATCATCTTGACACATTTGTAATTCATAACTTGAATGTTTTGGTTTGGTAGCCTAGAGAATGCACAGCGACATAATTACTGTTAGTTTTGTAAAAGCTACAAAGTCACAAATTCACTGTAACATCCCATTCTAATACATTAATTCCTGCGGTTGTGTACCACTGAGATTCAAACATGTACTGTACTTCAAACGGCTCATTATGGATATCTAACCACACAAAATGAAACATTCTTCACCTCGGCAGTTTTGGCCCAGTGCAGAGGCGTCCCTCCATACAAAGAGTCCTCAGCCTGGAGCTGGCCTGGGTCGGCTTTGAGGATCTCCTCCACACAGCTGACAGTCAAACACAAAATAAAAAGGAGGGATATTTACTATGTTTTAACTCAAGTACATCACTTGCATAGAATGCTGTTCTATTTTGAGGGGCGACAAATCAAAGAGGCTCCACAATTTGTCTCAGGTTTGCAATTTTTGCACAGCTTTAATTTCTTAAATAAACTGTACCGTCTCTTTTGGAAAAGAATTTAGTAACCTCAACAGAAATGATGATTCAGAGGCACAATATTACTTGTATGAGTTTATGTAGTTGTCTTAGAGGCACTCTCCAGAATTATCAAACATTTTCACTTTCATGTGCTGTCTTATTCCACGTACAATAAACCCAGATACTGGAGGCATATTGCACAAGAGTACAAGCATTTACTGTATCTGCAGCCAAAAGTCTTTTTAAAAGAGAGGCACAGCAGCAGGGTCACCATGGAAACCATTACTACAAAACCATATGCTCTTTTGTGTCACTGAAGACAGTAACTTTGGACACTGCATAACTCCAGAGAAAACTCCGACAGCATCTGAGCTGTTACAGAGAAGCTTCACTGGTGGCTTTGAGACGAGGCTTTACTCATGGGGGATGAACTAAATCGAACAGAACTGATAACAGTGCCAGAGATCTTTGATTGATTTGTTTGGGGAGAGGGTTTACTTGACAAGGTTAACTTTGTATCAATTTTTGACCTTAAATCACAAGAGGGAAGAAATACTCATTTAAACTCAAATCACACTAAGACTGTCCTGGTTTGATTACAACCAACAGAAACCTAATAATCCTCAACTTTACCCCTACTCACCCTTTCTCACTGTACTTCATGGCACTGTGGATGGCATAGCCAGCTCCACCAACGACATCACACTTTGCTCCACCCCCCAACAGAGCTTTGACGGACTCAATGCGTCCAAGGCGGCAGGAGACATGAAGAGGCGTCTCCCCGTCGTTGTTCAGCTCATTCACCCCCGAGCACAACCGCGAACACATGACCTGAACGAGGAAAGAAGAAAATGATGGACGGCGGCTTGTTACTGTGCAGTTAAGAGGACATGACGGGTTAAATACTTTATGATTCTGGACCTGAAAACAATATTTCGAGTACAGAAACACGGTGGTCAAAATTTCATCAGATGGAAATGTGACTGTGACTGTGACTTCACTGTGCTGAGTCTCACCTGGATGATGGCAGGAGAATCCTGCTTAGCTGCAAAGTGCAGTGGTGTCTCTCCGTTGCGGTCCTTGATGTCGGTGCGAGCCTGGCTTTCCTCCAACAGCTCCTTCACACACGCCGAGTCGCCTCGCTCACATGCCCGGTGCAGCGGTGTCTGGCCTGATGCGTCCCGGGCATTGATCTGACTGGAGACAGAAAGATGACCGAACAGGTCGATTTGCAAGGCTCAGCCACTAAAATTCATATTTTGTGTACAGCTGGTTTGGATTGACCTCTCTACGTCCAGACAGCCACTGGTTTCCAGTCGTACAGCACGGAGGTGAAGCTTGCAGAGACTTCAGAGTTGTTTGAGATTAACAGGATAACCACTACAATAGGGTTAGGTATAACTGCGATTACTAACTGTTTTATACAGAGCAGAGCAGCTTGTTTCCTCAGGCTGTGAGACTTCTCAATTCGTCCCCAGCATTTCACCACTGAATTCTGCTGGACAGTCTTCTCACTAATGGTTTTGTTTGTTTGTGTAGCTGATATAGAGGCGTCGCTATAAAACTGAGACTGTTTCGTAACCAGTTAAAAACTATTTGTAACATGTTTCAAGTAACTCCAACATCCCAGGTCTGGGACTTGGCTGCAAAAAGTTTTTCATTGCAAGATAAGATCAGTCTTCTCTTCAAATGTCTTTTTCATGTTGTTCATGTTGCCTCATTGTGTCTTTGAGATCAAATTTTTTCGACAACAATGTTTGTGAATGCGTTTTGGAAGATAGACACATGTTGCATATCTTGTCAACTAAAGACAAAAATATACAAATAAATGTTTCTATTGTGTTATAATATTTATTATCTCAAGTAGCTTTCAAGTAAATGCAAGTTGATTATCATGCTGTCCTGAAATGAATGAAAATCAGTTGCAGCAGGGCAAACATGTAGTGTAAATTGACCTGGAAGGGTTTTAAAGCCCTGTTGTTATGAACTAATGATAAATATTTAATACCATTTGTTGCACTGTATGCATTTAGCCGGCAGCTTCATATTGACTGCCGCACATTTAATGCCTCTGTAGAATAGGTTTACACATTACAATCCTCTTTTCATTCAGCTTTATCCTGAGGAGTTTATCTCAAGCCCCTGAGCCAGAAGCTAGGGCTGAAATGATTAGTCAATTCATCCTTTAGTCTAATGGCAGAAACAATGTTGATTATCAATTGTAAGAATCCTTGTTGATATCTTTGCATCTTTTGACGCAGGAATGATAAAATATCATTTTTGACTCAAGTCCACTGCCACAAACATGAGATTTTTCTCAAGCAGAAATCAAAATCAGCACCTTTCCTCTTACCTCTGGACATAGTTGTGTTTGAGACAATCTCTCAGGCCCGTCTCCACCGCAATGTGGGCCGAACTCCAGTCCGGGTGGCTTCGAATACAGTCCACAATAGGCTGGGCGGTCTCTGCCTTCAGAGGAAGTGTCTCATAGAAGGGGCGCAGCTTGAGGGCATATTGGGGGAACCAGTTCATGGCGTCTTCCTCTGACGCCACCTGAAACAGCCTGGTTAACACAGCACAATGATTAAGTGGTTGGTCACATTTCACAAGAGCCGTGAAGGGAAATCTAAATGAATGCCTAAAATGTTGGGAATGTGGTAACACTGCTACAAATTACATATAAAATAAATATTATAGGCAGCAGCTTCTCCACAGAGGAAGATAAATCCAGAGATAGCTCTATTTTTCACTCCACTGGTAGGAGACAAACTGTAAGTTGGGCAATTATTGGTTTAAGCTTGTCAGGTTTCTTAAGGAGCAAAATGGAAGTTTACAAAACTTTGGTATTAACAATAAATCTTAACTAGAAACTAAAGTAAAATAGGCAACACAGTAACAGAGTATTGATTTATATTCCATCAGCACTGCTTATTTTTGACAGTTTGATCTGAGTTCCTTTCTCTTTCTATCCAACTAAAAATGTGGAAGCACAATCATCCACATCTGAACAATGACCACAAATATACCGCGTACGCCCATAGAGATATACTGGGATTGGCTCCAGTAATCCCCGCGACCTCTTGAAAAAGGGGGAATAAAGAGCGGTAGCATCCCTGCGACCCTCACGGATAAGCGGAAGAAAATGAGATGAGACGCACAATCTGAACAACAGCTCGAGAGCTGGCGGGTGACTGAGTGTGTGGCTCTGGCTGCAGGCAACATGGAGGAAGATAAACATTGTTCAGTGGGTTATATTACCCATATTTTAATGATACATATCTGGTTGAAAATCTGCAAAGTTCCGTCTTTTTCCACTCTGCAGGTCATGTTTAGAAAGTAGCTTCGACAATTCTCTGCACACAAGTGGTAAATAATCAATGTAGTTTTTAAAAATGCTGATGATAAGTTTGCTTGGATCATAAAAATAATCTTATCTTGACAGTTTATCAGTGCTTTTCAGATCTATGACTGAATGACCCCGCACTAAGTCATTCAAGATAAAGGGCTTTGACGTAGTGAAGATGGGGGGCGTATGTCGATGTCTGCAGGAGCATTTCAGCTTACATCTGCACATTTAAATCTAGGTCAGTCGCTTGATGATGACACGTATCACACCATCCTCCCTGTGCGCTGCGTGATCAATACTGACCTCAGAGTCATCGTGGGCGTCTCAGGGCACATAAGCAGACAGTCCCATGACTGACACTGGGTGTTTCTGTACAGGACCATCCGCCCCTCCTCTTTCAGCATGACTTTGCCTCCTCCACCGTAGTCTGACAGCGGCACATCCCTGACCCTGTAGGGGTTGGTGAAGAGGGTTGACACAGAGGACACTGTGTCCAACAGCCGGCCCAGGAACTGCATGGTCACCTGAGGCAAAACAACAAGAGAGCTTGAAGGAAGACTCAGACAATCTCCAGCAACAGTCTCTGTCATGTCTGACTGATGTAAACATGCAAAAACTGTTCAGCCCTGCCCTCTTTGTCAGCCAAGGGGATTACTTTCAACATTAATGAATCATTTACTGCATCCCAAGGACAGGGCTCAAGAGTAGCAACAGGTGTAACACCCCACATGTTACATATTGTGGCTACTGACAATCTGTATTCTGTTGTTATCAACGACCTCCACCGCCCAAAACAATGTTATAGCTAGTTCAGTAGCTCTGCCATGAAATGAATAAACAGCTCGGGTTAGTGGTCTACTCTCCACTTTCTATTACACGAGAAATCCTCCTGTTGACGGAGAAATAACGGATCTGGTCTTTATTTAAATGATGAACAAGTGGCTTCTTTCAGTTTCTAGTCGTACTGAGTCACTTTGGCGTTAACTTAACAACGCTAAAAAGCAGAGAAGCAGCGCACCCTGTCGACAAAAATCCCCCTCAGCTCATGTTTCTGACATTAAAATCCCAAATATATAAGTCCATGCTACAGTGAAGTGGAGATAATCGCATTAACTCGTGTGAAAAGCAGCCTTTCCGTTGTGTGTCCCTGCTTACCTGCTAGCTCTCCTCTGTGTCGGCTGACTCCTGACAGCGACATCAACAACCGCCGCTCTGCAACCAAACCTGCTTCAAATCATGACTGACGTTGAGTTGGTCCAATCAGAGCTCAAGATTCAGCAGGGGCTCGATAAAGGGGGTGGGGCTTAGATCATTAACAACGCTCCTCTGGTTTACTTCTCTTTGGAAAGTCCCACCAGCAGAGAGGGGACCTTGGATGGTCCCGTGACCACAGGCTTTATAAATGTAATAAAGGGGAACATTATACTGAAACTGATAATTCAGCATTTGAAATGAATGAATAAGAAAAAGCACTCATTTGCACAACTCAGAAGTCAGTTTATTGGGATATGGGTACACATGTGAATGGATATGCAATCAGAGTCAAATGAAATATGTTGCATTGTTTTGGGGACCATTAATATTCAAACAGCACAAAATAAAAATTAAGATATGTTACAGAATAAATAATCACGTGAAACACCATAAGCACCTACTTCTACCTCCGCCATCTTGTGCTATAATACTCTATTTATTTTTATTTTTTTCTTACATATTCATATTTTTACACTGAGTCTGTTTAATTCAAACACTGTATTTATTTATGCATCCAGCCTTCAGCAAGGCAATACTTTTACACTTTATTTAAATGTATATAATGCACATTTACCTCCTGTATACAATGCACATTGCCTCTTTTTCCTGTATATAATGCACATAGCATATAGTCCTTTCTATTTTGTATCTTACTCTCCTATCTAAATATCTTTTAGTATGTTTTAAGCCTTGTACTTATTGTATGTCTGTCTAACTGCTACTGTGACAAGTGAATTGCTTCGATGTGGGATGAATAAAAGTCACTAACTTATCCCAACATCACTAATTAACTTGGGGGTATTGACATATTGAGACACAACACATTGAGAACAATACCTCAGCCCTTAATAAATAACATTAGGTTACAACAGCAAGTGTAAAACTTCCTTTAATATTAAATTCTATCAAGACATATACATCAAGCACATTAATAGGACAAACACATTTATATACAACAATGGGATTAAAATATAGCTAACATTATAACAGAGCCGCTGGAGTCCCAAAAGCTTAGATTTTGTGCAAAGATTCATATGCGGAGGTGGTGGCCTCCGCATATGAATCGCATATGGTGGTGGAGAGACTCTCTGCAACCTTAATGGCACCCCATGCAGAGCCCTGGTGGACACGATCCACCATTACCCTGGTCCACCCCGGAATATTGCCTGGCACAAGTGGCTTGAAACCATGGGGGTGGAAGCCCGCAAAGCTGAAGATAACCACAGTCACTGGTGAACGTGCCAGGATGCAAGAAAAATTTCTCAGAGTGACTGCAGCTAACCACATGGTTGACCACAAGTTCTGGCTAGCCAATATCCAAGACCCCTGCATCATCAGTCTGGATCTGCTAGCTAAGTGGGTGGCCATGGTGGACATACCCAGGACCACACACTACCTGGGTTCCCAGGCCATACAGCTCCAGACCAAGGGTGCCATCTCCTGCCAGGTGAGTGTTCTGAGATCCAGCCTACTAACACTGTTAAAAAGCTCCGCCCCATCAAAGCCACTGATATGGCAGACATACCTGTTGAGGAAGGCAGTGTCGTGATAGGCAGGAGGGCACTCCTAATTGTTTGTCAGGTTGATCCAGCGGTTAGCACGGATGTCATACACCTAAATGCCGTAAGTTGGATAACCTTTGTTACAGCCTCCGATGGCCAACAGGATGGCGAGGAAAAGGCTGCCTTTGTTTTTCATGGTCTCCTCCACCATTTGAAAGCACTCTGTGTTGCTCTTCACCAGCTCATTGGAGATCACAGTTGTCACCAGTTGATGTTGTCTCATCAAGGCCAGCCGGACCTACACGGAGAATACAAGAGAAAATGCGAATTGAACTGCAGTGGCTTCACTATTCCTACCTGGAAACTCTGCCCTCTTTGTATGCAGTCTGTGTTCTAACATGACTTCAGGCTTACAGCTCTTAGTTTGTTTGTAGTGGAGCTACAGATTTGAAAGCACCCAGGTGGTCTTACAGTACCTTTCTGCTGTCAGCTAAATCCAAGCTAAAGCAAATAGCAGAACTTACCGTAGACAAGAGTACAAGGAGACGTCCTTTCCTGTCTTCCAGTCTGAGGTTGATCCAGTGAAGGATGGACTCGAACACAGTACTCTCCTTTGTCACATTGAGGTCGTCTCTTACCAGGATGTGGGAGAGTCCCTGCACAGTGAGGTTCTGAAACTCGTTACTGGAAACGACCTACTCAAAGGGATCGAGGATAAACTGGAAGGCCCTGCAGCTCAAAGCAGGAGCACAGTTTGGCGAATTGCCAGATGGCGATGCAGTTCTGCGGGCTGAGCTGCTCCCCCAGAAAGTGGCAGGAGGCTTGAACAATGTCTATTTTGGCGAACCAATCGTCCATTAGCAGCAGCCCTCGTACATCTCGCCTGTCACAAAGAGAGAGAGTTGGTGTATGCAAACTCTGTGATGATCTGCATCATGTCAGGAGACAGGCCTGGGATGCTGAAGGCCTTTCTGTCCGGGGCTGACCACCATTTGAAGAGAGCTCTGTGGGTCAGGATGAAAACACAGGAGAGGATTGAAAATAAACAGTATTCAACATCTTTCTCTCATCCTCACATTGATTTATAATTATTCAATTGCAAGTGAGGTTTACAGATTCAGTGCACTGATGTCCTTTTGGGCAAACTGTCTGCTGTTAAACTGCACAACATCCTGCCTCTGTTACACATTTTCAGCCCTATTTGCACAGAACTAGTATTACCTGGGTGGATTGTGGAGCTTGTCTGTGATCTTTATCTCATCCAAATCTGCCATGTACTTAATTTGTAATGTAAAATAAATAAATAAATAAAAAAATCCACCATTAATTTCCTATCATATTTTACCAAAGACAAACGGATATTAATTTATAACGTCATCCCTGATATCAGTTTAAAGACTCACCGGAAGTACAGGCTGCATTTACAGAGGGTCGCCCTGTGGACCTGAAACTCAACATCCATGATGTTGATGACTGCGTCACGAAAGTGGCCGTCCAGACGGAGATCAGCAAACACTGGCTGGTGAAAAGCTGTGCCTGTCACTTATCTTGAGTTTTAGTTTATTTAATCAGGTTGTCCTTCAGTGTCTCAACAGGTTGATGAGTGAGAGAGAAAAAAATTTTGTTTATTGATGACAGTGTGAGTCAAGAGAGAGTTAAGGGAGGGGGAGAAAAAAAAGAAAAAGAGACGGAAGAAGACACGATTGAAATGTAAATGTCTTCTGAAACAGATTGACGTTTGACTTTGTTAATAGTTAAACTCACCAGAAAGAGCTTAAGAGCAGTCCACCATTCAGAACAGAGGAACAACACGATTGGAGGACCGATCCCTGTTCGGTCCGCCTCCGAGCCCGCAGCAGTGGAGCTGATAGGCTTCACTCCAGTCTACGTACGTACTTCCACTGGCTCCGTTGAGTTACGTATCTACTCCGTTGCAGCTACGGCAGTCCGGACCCTTCCGTAGCAGATACGCAAGCCTTCTATTTCTGCTGGATGCCGGAGCTTTAATGCAGCTGAATTCAGCACAGAGCAGACAAGAAGTTAGACACCGAAGCAATATAACATCTGGTTAATTTTTTAAAAGAGACAAAGCCAGATAAGAGAGAGAGCAAAACTGTAGCAAAGCCCTTCCGCAACGCGCATGCAACTAGTGGGATTCCTGGGTCAGGCTGGAAATTGCTGTGTCCTTGAGTGAGAAATGTGGAGAAAACTAAAAAATCTTTTTCTATTTACTTCTATTGTCAAGTTTTTTTTGAAATAGCTGAATATGTATAACAGCTGAAAAGGCAGAAAGGTTGGAAAGTACAAGGCTGAAAGTGATAAAAAGTTGAACATTTTTGATAGCGGATGGGTTTCTCTAGCTTAACGTATGCTGAAGCAGTACAAGCACATTTGAAAAATTCCCAATGAGGATGGGGAAAAAATTGAATTACATAGAATAAAGAGGGAGAAAAACCCTCTCAAAATCCTGCAAGGTTTGAAGAAAAAAAAGTCTAATGGTTATGGAGAAAATATCTATGCAGTGAGTAACGGGAGACATTGCTGAACTCTGAGATGTCTTTTTTTATCTTTGTAATGTGAAAAATGAGGGCGATAGAGCGAGAAACAAGACTGGTCCTGTCTGCTTTACCCCAGAAATTTAGGCTTGAAATTAACACTGTGGCTTCAGGGGGAGCTGCCAGAGTGCTTGTCGCTCTCGGGCTTCTACAGCCAAAACTGTAAGTCCTCAATCTGAAATAAGACCATCAGCTGAAAGCCATCAAGATTTCCTACATTTCTGTGTATATATCGTCTATGTGAGGTAAAATATGTCAGATAAGAGAATTTCTTCTCAAGCACCCAGGTGGTCTTACAGTACCTTTCTGCTGTCAGCTAAATCCAAGCTAAAGCAAATAGCAGAACTTACCGTAGACAAGGGTACATGGAGACGTCCTTTCCCGTCTTCCGGTCTGAGGTTGATCCAGGGAAGGATGGACTTGAACACAGTACTCTCCTTTCTCACATGGAGGTCGTCTCTTACCAGGATGGGAGTTCCTGCACAGTGAGGTTCTGAAACTCGTTACTGGAAACGACCTACTCAAAGGGATCGAGGATAAACTGGAAGGCCCTGCAGCTCAAAGCAGGAGCACAGTTTGATGAAGTGCCAGATGCCGATGCAGTTCTGCGGGCTGAGCTGCTCCCCCAGAAAGTGGCAGCACACTCGAACAATGTCTATTATGGCAAACCGATCGGCCATTAGCAGCAGCCCGTATTTTTCCGTCCATCACACAGAGAGAGAGCCGGTGTATGCAAACTCAATGATGATCTGCATCTGGGATGCTGAAGGCATTTCTGTCTGGGGCTGACCACCATTTGAAGAGAGTTCTGTGGGTCAGGATGAAAAACACAGGAGAGGATTGAAAATAAATAATATTCAACATCTTCCTCTCAGCCGCACATTGTTTTATGAGTATTCAATTGCAAGTGAGGTTTACAGTTTCAGTGCACTGATGTCGTTTTGGGCAAATTCCCTGCTGTTAAACTGCACAACATCCTGCCTCTGTTACACATTTTCAGTCCTTTTTCTTCAGGTCATTCAAGTCTGAATTTCTGTGATAAATATTTTAAGTGAAGTACAAATTCTAATATTCTAAGTAGATATTGTGTGCACTGTAATCACATTGCATTTGTCTCTAACGTAGTAATGTCTTACTGTTCCTGCATAGGTCAGCTTGTTTCATCACAACTGCTCATGAATCAAACCAACTCACTGCTGATTGTGATTCGTCATGAACCTATCATTATGTTTTTCCTGCTTATTTAAACGGATATTCATTTATAATCTTACCCCTGATGTCAGAGTATGGACTCACCAGAAGAACGGGCTGCATTTACTGAGGAGCGTCTTGTGGACTTGAAACTCAACATCCTTGACGTTGATGACTGTGACGAGGGGTACTAAGGAGGGAAATACAGGGGGAGCCAAACAACGCAATAATCAAAATAATCAGTGTAAAACAGACAGGGGTTGGAACTGCTCAGGAGGAAAAGAGAGGGTTGATGAGCAAATGAAAAACCCTTTAAATCAGTAGGGTGAATGAAATGACTTTACTAACATACAAAAAATGAAGGGACCTCACCACGGGTACCTAGCCTCCCAACAATATGGCATTCTGATCAGGAAAATAACTAAACAAATGGCCAGAAAAAACAAACAAGTAATCAAATAACCAAGGTAGCAGACAAAGTAAAATAAGCTAACTCAGGAACTGCTCTGGTGAACCTTCATGAGTGCCATGAACACCTGGGACTCCATTGCCATTCCTTCAACCCTCCAGCCAGCTGCATAGACGATGGAGCCCTCAAAGCGCTTCACTAACCCCACCACCCTTCTGAACATGGCCTTATCCGGTAGGCCAGTCTCCATCCTTATGACGTTGTCTGTCAGACCTGCAGGAGAGTAGACAATGGCGTCTCCACTGACAGGCCTTGGCAGACAACGTCCTCTGGCTCCTCCATTTCACCTCCGTCGGGCCCTGGGTTGGGCTCCGCTGCAGTCTCGGATCCGGCCACCTTGCAGTTTGTGTGGTCGGTGTGGTCAGAGGACTGGCTAGATGTCTGGGTTGGATGGCTGGGGGTAGTCTTGGACCACCGGAAAAGACATGGGCCCTTTTCCTTGCCATTTGGGAAATGGCAGCCACACACCCTTAAATTTGTGTTGGGCTCCCTGTCTGCTCGTCTGCAAAACAAAATGTAAAGAAAAAAAATCATAATTATTACCAGTGAGTGTTAGCAGTGCTATTGTGTGTCCCTTCATCCAAATGGCGGTGTGAATGGGGCTAACAATGCAGTAGAATTGATAAAACACTTGACCTGAAAATTCCTGTGTCCGTCAGTCCCGGTTGGGGGCTTTTGCCGTTCCTGCAAAAAGAGAGAAAGGGAACAAAGATGAAGATGATTTATTTAATCGCATGCATATTTTACGATACCAAAGGTCCCTTGGGGTCCACCGGAAGGGGCGGGACTTTGCCACTTGACTATATTCAAGTTGTTTTTCTTTTGTGATTTAAAATTACAAATGAATAATCAAACAAATTTTAAAAAACACTATTTTACTTTTTTATCCGTCTCATTTTGAAATATCTAAACTCACCAAGTGAGATTAGAGATACAGACAGGAAGAGACAGTGCTAGCATGTACGATGAAAAGTAAGAAATGAAAGTTATACTTTTTTTTGTATTTTTAAGTCTTGTACTTATTGTATGTATGTGTGTCTGTCTACCTGCTACTGTCACAAGTGAATTTCCCTGATGTGGGATGAATAAAAGTCTAAAATCTTGTTGGGGGGATGGGACTCATGTCCTCAGTGTTTTTAAAAAGATGGCTCCTTTGGCCCAGAACAGTGGTGTGTTTGGAAATAAAACTTGTTTTCTTCTCGCTGCTGCTGCCTATGTGACACAACAGGTTAATTAACAACATCAGCAGCACTTCTTCTATCCCTGTGGCCTGGGGAAGTTGTCCTGTGTTTTCAGGGAGGAGTCAACATGGCGCCGCCTGTCACCCAACAGGGATGATGAGCTCGAAGAAGCGCGCGGTTATTCGCATCCTCGTGAGTGTCTTCACCGTTGCCAGGACGACTGAGGGGGCTGACCCGGGCCACGTGACAGATAGCAGGCTGTCCGCGCCGCCGCTGCTGTTGTTGTAGCGGTGGTGTGTGTCTGTGTGTGAGTGTGTGTGCGTGAGTGTGTGGCTGTGTGTCCGCATGTGTGTGTCTGCCTCTCACACAGTTTGGCTGTGGTCGGCTCGAGCAGACAGCAGTGCCTGACGTCCGGAGAGAGGAAAACACAGACAGGTAGCGTTAGTTCGGGCATGAAAGATGGAGCTCTCGGCGGTGGGAGATCGTGTTTTCGCCGCGGAAGCCATTCTGAAACGCCGCGTTCGCAAGGTGAGCTACAGCCGTCCCGCGTGTTTTGACTTCCCGCAGATGTTTGGCCGCGGTCAGCGCGGCTCGGCACGGCTCCGGTCCATAGGCTCCGGGCTGTCTTCTTGCGCCCTATGCTATGCTACGGAGGCCTCGCAGGCTCGCGGGTGCGTTTTTACTTTGCTAGTCAGGGCTAGCTAGAAGCTAACTAGCGAGGCTATCAGTCACGGCTCGTATATTCAGGCATTAGCAGGGTAATAAAAACAGCGACACAAAGAAGGGGCTAGCTGCGGAACAAGGCAGCCCAGGCGAGCAGATGAGGGCTGTGCTGTGAAATGGAGGGGCCTGAATTTTCTGCCAGCTAATGGTTGCTAAAGCTACACAGCTACAATCTTCTGTGGAAGAGGTGTGTGTAGCAGCCACATTAAAGGCTGCTGGAGACTACTGCTTTTCTTCCACAGCTTGTGAAAGATGGTTACCAAAACATTAGTTCTCGTCTTCTGAGATGGGGGAAAAAAAGGGAGTCTATTAGTCACAGTTGATGAAGGACTTCTGGTACTTTCTCAGTGTTTTATTAGTGTAGTAAGGCTTGGAAAAAAAGACCCCATAAATCATGGTGGGGTACCATCTTAAGTGGCTGGTATACATAGTTTACCAGCAGGCCCAGCAGGCCTCCAGTTACTTCTGAATTTGCATTGCCAGAGCTTCATAGTTGCATTTGCATTAAAGCAGGAATATCATATTCAGGTTAAAGATTAGTTCATCACACAGATGTTGAGCGGCTGAGCTTTTTCCAAAACATCACATTAACAGTATTATGTAATAGTACGATTCCCAATGTCAAATATAGTTTATGTTATTGATGTTTTCATGTCAGTTTAACTTTGAGCACCAGGACGAGCTCGCATTAAGATAAGAACAGTGAAGTGCCCGCAATCAAATCACCGACAAGAAGTGCAGTTTCTTCCCTGAAACTAATCGAGTTAAGACATGACATTTTCCAGACTGTTATTGAGCCTGGCATGGAGTCTGCAGGGCTGCAACATGGTTAAACTAATCAAATGTTGTTGTTTTGTTTTTTTACACGAGTTGCATACAGGATTGGCCTCTTGTGTGTAAAGTGCACAGCAACTTGCAAATGTAGATCAACATAAAACGGACCAAACGGCGAATAATCAACAAAGTAGTTCAGTAAAGAAATATTTTTCACAACGTCTCTTGTTTGTGTTCTCATATGCACGACGCTGTTTTTGTTAATCCGCCATCCGTCTTCTTCCCTGCAGGGACAGCTTGAATACCTGGTGAAATGGAAAGGATGGGCAATGAAGTAAGTGCTTCTCTTAACCTTGACTTTAATTTGAAATGTGCAAACCTCACTCCTTTTTAATTTGAGGCATTTGCCTGTTCTTTTTCGCAATTTTCGTAAGAAATGTGACTTTATTCGGCTTCGTCGCAACATTTTCTCGTGGTAACAAGTTTTTCTTTTGATGTGTGAATTGAATGTTTCTCCATCTTTACGCAGGCACAGCACTTGGGAGCCAGAGGAGAATATTCTGGATGACAGGCTGATACTTGGCTTTGAGCAAAAGTGAGTTAACTCCCATGTGGAATGATGAGTCTGTGCTTGGAGTCATTCATTGTCTGCTACACACAGGATTTGGGCCTCTAACTTCAAATATTTAAATTGTGTTAAGTTCAATATTTCAATACTGCGTGCCTTTACTTTCTTCTTAAACTCCCATGTATCTTACTGGTGAGTGCTTCTGCTTTTACCTCATCTGTTGGGGTTGTGTCATTCCTCCTCCTCTCCTCTTCCTGATTAAGTCCTTTATGTCTGCTGCCAAGCCACTTAAAAGCCTTGTGCTGCTCACAGACTACATGTTTACAGTAAACTAAAATGGACACCATAAAACGAACAAAAGCTGAAAATGCATCAAATGGAAACTAACAAGGACACGTGAAGACTGAAACTGGCTGCCTTCAAACAGGACTTCAAACGTACTCTGTGCTCGACTGCTCTACTTTCACACACCCACAGCTTTCACCACCATCCTCTCTTTTGATTCGTTATGTTTGCTTTAATCGTAGCGCTCTCTTTTTTTAGACCGTCTTTACTTTTGTGATCTGTATTCTCGTAACTGTCATTTCCTTTTCACAGGGAACGGGACAGAGAATTGCATGGACCGAAGAAACGGGGGCCAAAACCCAAAAACTTTGTCATGAAGGTACAATTTTGGATGCTTACTGGTTCAAATGGTGTTTTGTGGACACTTCAACACATCAGCAGCTGAAAAAGAATCCTTCCAATGAGCATATTTTTTAATTGTAGCCATGATGACAGGAAGTGGTACAGTTTCATGTGTGATTTCCGTTTTTTTGAAAGTAAAAATAAGGTCAACCCACTTGAAGCAGATTCTTTTTTTTTAGCTTGTGAATTCTTACACATGTCCTCATATCAGCCTAATTTTAACAAGCATGACAAACGCAAGATCTTTATTTTATGTTCGTCAATAACAAGACAACACAAAACTGACAAAAAACCTTGTGAAAGCCAGTATGAAAAATGCTCCACGTAGAAATGTTTGGCACCCTGTTAGCATTAGCACCCATTGCCTTGATGCACCCTTTTAAATTGGTTACCAGCTGTGAGCACAAGTTGAAAACAAAATGGGTGTTCTGCAACATACATTTACAGATTGTCCGTACGAATTGTGGTGAAGAAATGTTCTAGAAAAATGAAGCTCTCGCTGCAAAGATGGTGTCTTAATTCTGTATCATCTCCCTCAGGCTCGCACTCAGAAAGGAAGGCCCAGCAACAGAGCCTTAAACGCCCGCCAGACTGCATCGGGCTCCTCCTCGTCCACTTCCAGCCGAGCAACTCCTTCCTCATCCGCCTCACCTCATCAATTAGCTTCTTCGTCCTCCTCCTCAACTGCGGCACCCACCCCTAAACTCAATTCCCTTGCAGCCACCCACAAGCTGAAGAAAGACATTCACCGCTGCCACCGGATGTCCAGGCGCCCTCTGCCCCGCACAGACCCCTTGGCAAATACCTTCTCCAACCCTGGGGGCTTCCCCTCCCGGGTGCACGTGTCCCCCTTCTCTGAGACCGTCCGCATCCTCAACCGTAGGGTCAAACCCCGGGAGGTCAAGAGAGGCCGGATCATCCTCAACCTGAAGGTCATTGATAAGCCAGGCCGGGGTGGCACAGCTGCAGGCAGCAGGAATGTTACAGCAGGACGCCAAAACATCCCTTCCCGTAATCGCATCATCGGGAAGAAGGGAGAGGCACCTTATAGACCTTTCCAGCCCCCTCTGAAGATGCTGGGGTTTCCGATGTACGGGAAGCCATTTGGGCTGCAGTGTGGAGGCCCTCTGGCCTTTCACTCCCACCCAGAGTCATGCTCCAGCACAGGGGCCAGGGACCCCCACTCCTCTTCCTCCCAGTACCAGTCACCTCCTTCTCCTTCCAGCTCCAGCGGCTCCGAAGGAAAATCTTCCACCAACGCCTCAGCTGCTCAGTCGCAGCCCTCCACAGGAGCCTCACCTTCCAGCGGGGCTCCGAAGTCCACTAAACCTCATACAGAGACACAGAAGAGCCAGAGCGCTAAGTCACCTGCTCCTGCCCCATCCTCAGATGCAGACCCCGCGGCGTCAGCATCTCCCTTCCTCCCCTCCTCACCCTCTTCTTCCTTAGAAGACGAGGGGGAGGAAGGTTCCCTGGACCGTTCTGTGGCCCCAGACGGAGGCAGGAAAAATCCTCGCCAACGCAGGGTGAAACGCCAGCTGCCTGCCACCCCTTCTGCTGTCACCCCTGGGGATCAGAGCGCCGCCCCCACCGAAGCCAAACGGGTGCCGGCAGAGGGAGACCCTGACTGGCACCCTGAAATGGCACCGAGCTGCAAAGATGTGGTGGTCACTGACGTCACCACCAACCTCGTCACCGTCACCATAAAAGAGTTCCCCTCCCCTGCCTCCGGCCCCGCCTCGCCCTCCGCCAGCCCCGAAGACGCCTCCTCCCCTCCCCCCAGCACCACCTCTGATGACCCCTCTCCAGCCAAGCCATAGGAGATCAGATGTTATGAAGTCGATTGCCATTGATAATAGGAAAAAAATGTCATGCCAGTGTTGCCACGTCAGCCCCCTCCTACCTTTTTCCTTAAAGGTGTGTCCATATTTGTGTAGCAATTAATGAAATGTGATGTAAGATAACACCGCCCAGTCATTGAATAGTAAAGAAAGGAGCATATTTTTGTTTAAAGAAAAAAGAATTGTATAAATTTGAAGGGCCGCTAATACGCCCTCCTTGTCACTTAAATTGCCATATTTTGTCCACTTGCACAGCACTGGCTCTTTGAAGCAGACTTGGATGGAAACGCTATTTGTTTTCTTTCACTTGCACTCAGAAAGGCTGACTTTAGCTTGTTTGGTGTAAAATGTCCCAAGAAGTGAAACACTCGCCCATCACCCACCCGTCTGGTGCGTGGTGTGGGTGTTTATCAAGCACACTTGTTGTATGTGAAAGAAACAAATAGTTTAGTTTTATATTCAGGTCCTGCTGTGAAGGTCGTTATTGACGGCCTTCAGGTGTTAATGCCAATTTCCTGCCCCCCCCTCTTGTCTCATTGGAAGTCCAGCTTGTTAATAATAAATTAGGTGATGTGTTTTTGCACGTAACACAGTTGGACTGATATATTGCATCAATACAGCGAGGTAAATGCAATGCACTTGACTGCATCGAAAAATGATCTATTTTATGTAGTTCATCAATTTTTCAAGGCCTTTTCCTCTTGCTCTCTTGAACGCACATGCATATACAGTACATACAGTATGAGTAGGTATTTATATGCACGCACAACCTTAAAAGCTGCAAAAAGAAATACAGAACAGTAGTTTTTAAGTTATTGCTGTCCTTGCCGTCTTTCCCTGCTTGCCTTGTTTTCTCACAAACCCACCACCTTCATCATAACTCTGTGACGTCCACCAAGACTCTAAACTGGCCTGAAGTTAGTTCAGAACTTTTTTCTTAATGCCAGATTCTCAACTTGTCACGGTATCGAAGGTCCATGAGTTGAACACGCTTCAGGCTGAAGCCACCAACCAAATGCAGCTAAAAATAGCAGGTTGTTGAATCTTTGAGCGACTTGGCAGCTGTTCGAAGTCTGTGAAACGTGTTTCCAGGCGGTTTAGACTTGTAAAAATCAATGTAGGCTGGTAAGTTTGCCTGTTTATCTTGAGCTTTGGCTGGTAGAGCAAACACGCCCTACACTCTGCTTTGTTCCTTTTGGATGTTTCTGGTCAGTGTTTAAGCTAACAGTGCTTCACTAGTGTGGTCTCATGTTTTAATAGAAGTGGTTCGTGTAGCATGGTCCAGCCTCCTGCTACCCACAGGACCAGAGAAATCGATCCCAACCGCGAATGAGGACAAAGATTGGCCTTTTTTTCTGTCAATTAATTCACTAAATCTAATTCACTAGATTTTGGTACCTCTGGATTCTCTCTAGAACGTTCCTTTAAAGATGTTTTCAGTCACAACTGTTTGACAAGTTGTTTTTTTTTGTAGTGGTCGACAACAGCTAACGGCATGCTAACTTGATATTAGGACTCATAAAAAAACGCATCACCATTGGAAGCTCAGCCATTGCCTGTAGCAATGCTGCTTGCAGTGAGAAAACCATGTTGCATTTCTTTGTTTTTTTTGGTTCTTTGCTGTTAAGGTGTTTTAAGCAAAGCTCCATGTTCTGGCTTTACACTTCTGACTAAGTTCCTCCCGTGTGGTTACACAGCGCTCTCGAGCACATGGGTGTGTTGACGCACCAAGCCCAAACATGAAAAACATCCTCTGTTCCTGCTGCGAGAAACCACCTCGAGACAAATTATCTTCTGTCCGTGGCTGATGAATTTATCTGCTCTCTGCCTCTGCAGCCACTTTATCAGGTTACAATTGATCAGTTGCTTTTTTTTTTATTTGCTACTGCCCGTGCTGTGAGGCCAAAATGTACCACTTAGGACCTGCTGTTTTCTAACAGGAAGACATGGTTGTTTTCTCCAAAAACTTCAGGTGTTCTGTCTTTTCTTGGCATCATGTTACAGTCAGGAAGCGTGTCAGGTAATCTGTCGGCTAGAGAAGAGAGCGAACTTCTTAGTCGCTGCAGGTTGCTTTCAGCTAAACTCCTGCAAGCTTGAAAGTGTTCAACGGTTTTGACCTTCAAGTGCACCTGAGGTTCTTCAAAAGAAACCTGGCCCTTTATACTCAAACTTTAAACCTTTTTCTGGTGCTGCCCGCTCTTTGTAGACCTTCCCAGACCGTGGCTCTTACTCTGGCGTACCTGTGTGTTACAATATTAAGAAAAAAAAAATAAAATCTTCCGCATGTGTTGCCTTATAGCTGCTCCGTACAACCCCAGCTGCACTCCAGGCGACGTTTATCTCGTCTTTCTCAGCCTCCTACATGCTAAAAAAAAAGAAAAGAAAAAAGGAACACTTTCGTACCAACGGGGGGCTTTAGTGGTAAAGATGAAGATTTCAGATATCACAAACTGTAATAACCTTGATAGGTTTCTGATGTCTCATTTTTCGGGCGTTCTCAATGTCTTTCGTTTGCGCAGACGAGGAAGATGTCGCCTCCTCTCCTGTCATGTACTGGATGGTTCTCGTTGTTGTCGATGGCTGTTTCAATACTCTCCATAGGTTACATGTGGAAGGATTTATTCCAAAATGACACATCCATTTTTACGAAGAAATGAAATGGTCTCTAGCTCAAATTCGGATTGAGGACAGAACTAAACTTTAACCCTCATTGGACGAAGTGAAAACAGACGGAGTCCTTTTTTGTATTTTCCCAGAAACAGATGAAGGATTATTTTCTTCTCCAAATGGATATCTCGTGATTTGGAATAGATTTTTCCATCTACTATATCTTTAATATAAGTGGTGGATAGAAGTGACTCTTGCAGTTGGTAGATGTGTAAGGTATTAGGCTGCTAGGCGATGTTTCCAACAGTTGATAGCAACGTTTTTCTTCTGTTTTTACTTTTCTCATGTCGGGTAGCACAGCTCAACTTAGTGGCCTATCTTTCAACCAAATAGGGCTCTTGATTTTATTATTTGACTTTTTTTAAAGCTTTTTTTTTCTCCCCCTTTTGAATTGTTTTACGTTTATATGTGATGTAATTTTAAGTGCTAGATTTATGTGGCACTAATTGGAAAAAAAGGAAGGATCCTTGATGAAATGTATGGATAAAGATGCTCAATGAATTTGTGCTTTTTAAGCCTTTTTTTCCCCCTTTGTACTGTACTTTATTACCATTTTTTTTAAATATGCATAATAATGTTAATGTGATGCTGTTTTATTTGAATGCCATTTTTTGATAGTTCAATATGGGTTTGATCAGAAGGCAAACTGACTGATTTTTAATGTGTCAAGACTGCAGTTTTGTCCGGTTTAATGCTTATATAACTTATGTACATTGTATTGATGGTAATGACGAGGAGGCGGAGGATAATGATGACATTGTAATGTATCTGAACTTCTGAAGCATGTTTTGCAAACCCTTATTGTACAGATTATGTATTCAGTGTCATGTTACTTGTTACTGTTGTTGCTTTCTGTGTGTTTCTTGTACAAGGCTTTTAATTAAAAGCTCTTTAAAAAGCAGCTCGCTCTGTTTTTTTTTTGTTTGTTCTTCTTCTCTGCCATTTCGTATTTCGTTTGACCTGGAATCACAATCAGTGGTTGCATGGACAATATTTCTTTAATGGGATAGAATCTCTTATCAGAATGACTTCAAACTGTTTACATGGAGACTAAATACCTTCAACTTCCTGGAGAGAAGGAGTTGATTTTTGAGTTTCAGCCCAAACTTCTGTGGATGAGACTCAACAATCCACTCTAGAAAGTTACATTTTGTGTCTTTAATCATGCACAAAGTTGGTTTCTCCTGCTGTGAAGTCTCTGAACTGCTGAAAGTTTAACAGAAGAATAAGAGAGAACATCGTCAACCTCGACACTGGCCGCGTCGGCGCTCCTTCAAAGCCTACAGCCTTGAAACTTCTCCAACAGTTATTGATTTGGTTCGGTGGGTTCTGGCTTTGTTAATCTTTCAACACTTGTTTAAAACATCTCAATGTTTCAAGGCGTTCAAAAATCCTTAAATCTTTTAAGATCTCCAACAGAAAAGCTCATCAGCCCGGTTCTGTTTGGCAAACCAGCGTCGCGTCGCGTCACCGTTACGTGAAGTAACAAGCGTATGTTGGTGGAAAAGCCTCCTGTGTAGCTTTTGTTTGTTGGGGGTGGGCTGCAGGTTATCAATCTGAAATGAAGCACAACTTTAAAGATGAACAAATCAATTACGCTTTAAGCAAGGTTATCTCATGTAGTGCTTGAAATCTTAACGCAAGATGAAACTTCCCTTGTCAGAATCTCACACAGCTCAGCGGTGAGAAGAGAGAACTGACCGGTTTGAAACGTCTTATCCATCCAAAGACGAGTGGAAACGAATAAAAGAAAGTCAAGGGTACATTTTTCATCTCAGGGCGGCTTTGAATTTAAAATAGCCTTGGAGTTAGATCATTTTAATCCACAGTGAAACTGCAGTTGTTGAGTTTTTGGCCACTTTTTGGAGGAAAAGAACACAACACTGACATATTATCGACTTATAAAGCAGCTACAGCAAAGACTGGTGAGCGGACTGAAAGCCAGACATTGAATACAGAACTCAAAGTAAGTACTTCGCCTGTTTGAGGTAGTTTTGTGTGTGTGTACTTTGTATTTCTGCCTGTTTTTACTTCCACTCTGCTACATTTTGGATGCAAATATCTGACTGTTTGCTTCATTTATTTGATCGACAATCAGATAATGATTTTAAAAAAAAAAATACTGATCCCGATGATCACAAAATTGCAGAATATTGCATCTGATAATCACCTAGACGGGTAATCATGTAAATATATATACATTGTATATATAAAATGTCCTTTTGTTTGTACTTTTGAGACAATTAATATCAAGTGCTTTTAGACTTTTACCCAACTGCTAGTTTAAGGTGATATCTTTACTTGCATTTGTTTGAGGTGCTTTTTAAAACTATGTTAAAAGTGAACCACAAAAAGAAAGAAAGAGGAGAGGAAGGGAAGGAAAGGAATAGAGAGAGGAGAGGTAAGAAGTTAACCAAAACAAGAAAGGAAAAAAAAGGAGAGGAAGGGAAGGAAAGGAAAAGAAAGGAAAGGAAAAGAGAGGAGAAGAGGAAGGGAAGGAAAGGAAAAGAAAGGAAAGGAATAGAGAGGAGAGGAGAAGAGGAAGGGGAGGAAAGCAAAGGAAAGGAAAGGAAAGGAATAGAGAAGAGGTTAAAAGTGAACCAAAGCAAGAAAGGAAAAGAGGAGAGGAGGGGAAGGAAAGGAAAGGAAAATAAGGGAAAGGAATAGAGAAGAGGGGAGAAGAGGAAGGGAAGGAAAGCAAAGGAAAGGAAAAGAAAAGAGGAGAGGAGAGGAAGGAAAGGAATAGAGAAGAGAGGAGAGGTTAAAAGTTAACCACAACTAGAAAGGAAAAGAAAGGAGGAGAGGCGAGAAAGGGAAGGGAAGGAATAGAGGAGAGGAGAGGAAGAAACTGTATTGCTGTAGTTCCCAGACGCCCCACACTGAGGCGCTGTTGGACCACTGTGGCGCCTCCCTGTCACAGAGCAGAGCCTCGGTGTGTTTCCATGCTGGGGTGATATTGAGGTCATCATGCTTCGTGCTCGTCTCTGAGGGTTTTTGATGCTGTGATGAAGACATACATCTAGTTCAAACACCTTCCATCTCCTCCACAGGCGGCGTTTTATTTCATTCTTCGTCTGTTCGCGCTGCTGTAAGGATGTTTAAAAAAAAAGAAGAAGAAGAAGAAGAAGAAGAGGCAGACTGACACAGAGAGGTGATCCGTAGATACCTCGTCTCTTCTTCTCTCTCTTGTCTGTTCCCTCGCTGGCAGGATAACACCGGGCTTATGAAGCCAGATGGAACTAAAATAGTCGTTAGATGTGAGCGGCCCACATCTGTGTGTGTGCGAGTGTGTGTGTGTGTGTGTGTGTGCACGCAACATCAGCCACCTCTGGAGATTAATCCACAATCTAGGCTACTGGTCTCTGCAGGGAAAGCCAGACTGTACTGGTGTTTGAGCCTCTCACTGTGGTGGATGTTCAAACGTCATTTTCAGTCATTTCCAGTCATTTCCATGTGATATTTGTTATGTTAGAGTTTGATTTGAGGATGCAAACCACCACTTTTGTGACTTTCTTCAAGTGTTGCAAAGGCATAACGATACATTTTCTGGGAAAATACTCTTATTAGCTTTCTCGCTGAAAGTTAGGATGGAAAGATCGATACTACACGTGTCAATATGATGCTAAGGATGGGAAACTTCAGGGAGGTAGCCTGGCTCTGTGACAAAATCTACCCACAGGCATCTCTAACACTCACTAATTAACATACATTAGATCTGGTTTGTTGCATCCATACAAAAAACAGAGTGTGAAAACAGCAGCTTTTATGGTTTTATGGTTTTATGGGGGACAATCTGTTTTCTCTTTCCTGGCCGGTCGCTACAGATCACACTTCGCAGGAGGAGAAATAAATGTAGACCTGAGGAAGAAGACGACAGGTAAAAAATACCAAATCTTCCCCCCTGAGGTTAGTTCATGTGAGGTAAAAGTAAAACTGAGCTCTCTGAAAATCAGTCATCAGAATCAAAGAGCGACAGCTTCCCTGTAGACTTCTACACGAGTGCAGGAGTCAAGTGAGGAGAGAGGAAACAGGAGATGAAGAGATGAAGATTTCTGCAGCATGCATTCGCCTCAGCGGACTGAATGCAATGCAGTCAGATGTAGGTATCGACCAAAATGTCATATAACTCATAACTTACTGCAATTTACTGTACAATTTCACTTGATACTTTGCTGATTCAGATTATTTGGTGTTGACAGGCTGTAACTTGTGATGTGACTACAGACAGCAGAGGAACGCTACATCATAGCCAAAGTATCACATTTTGAAAGTAATTTATTGGCAATCGGACAAAAAAAAACATACCAGTACCTGAAAAACACTGAGCCAGCCTCGGCCTCTATTTCCACCTTTCTCAGACGGTGTACTGGAGGAACACGAGCTCCATTTGGTGGCATCCTGAGGAATCCAACAACTAATTAAAAACTAAAAAATACAGTTAAATCACCGCAGAATCTCCAATTAAAATACCTGAACTGAAATGTAATGGGGCGGCTGGAGCTCAGGAGGTAGAGTTGGTCGTCTTGCATTCGGAAGGACGCTGAACCCCAAATCGCTTCGAGGTGTAGACTGGAAAAGCACCATAGGAATGCAAGATAAGTTTTGTCTTTCTTGTAATTTGTTAATTTGTAGTCATGTTCGTGCCCGTCGCTAGTCATCCGTGACTCCAAAGTACTGGAAGCATCTGGAGGAGAGGCGGAGCAGGAGGAGAATATTTCTGACACCCTGTAAACTTTTGCTATCAACAAACTTTTTTTCTGCCACCTGGCACACAATCACCCGGGAAAAGGAGGGTTACCTGGCGATCCGTTTCCATTATCGACTAAATGACTTCGTGTTTTGTCCCGTGTTCTGAAAACTACTGCGTTTTAATGTCGGTTATGATGGGTGCACTTGGTGAGTCTGATTGATTCACACTGTGAAAAGTTTGAGAAACACTGCTCTATTCAATTTGTACTAATTTCAACAGCAAACCCTCTAAGAGTGGTTTATCCAGCCGCTGAAAAGAAAGCTTTTGAGTGAGAATGTTTGTTGAACAAAGCCGCAGAGGACCACGGTGTCAGGGTCGGAACATTTCTGTTGGCGGAGAGAGTTTTTCTGTCTCTCAGGGAAAACATCTTCTTCCTCCCACTCAGTCAAAAAACAGCGTCGGTGTCTAAGGTCCCAGCTTTCAGTGTTTTCCTTCCTCTCCTACTGCTTTATCTTCCTTTCTTCTGCGTCTCACTTTAAACCGACCTCTTTTTATGTTATTGTCACTTGTTATTGTGAGCCTGACGAGGGTCTCCTATTGCATCATGGGAATTGTGCACGTAAGGGCGACGGTGTGCACTGCGACACGGAGCTGAGTTTCTTTATTTTCGATTTATTTCTACAGTTTTGCACTGATGTGTCCGTGATAGCTCTTGCTAGCGATCGCAACATTGTACGTACGTATACGCCGGACTTGCACGGCGGCCATTTTCCTCTGATGTCACGCTCAGGCCGCAAGTCCTATAAACGATAAGAATCTGACAAATTTCGACACCAGCAAATGAAAAGACACACTTTTAGGTAAAATAATATATTCGATAACCCATTAGCTTCCATTGGACTGCAGCTAACATTAGCATTTTGCTAACATTACTGTTTGATGTGTAAGGTGTAAATCAATTCTGAAGACGCCAGAGGTTCATATAAACATCTTCATGAATGTATGCGCTTTAATTCCCTCTGCGATCTCTCTGTCGTGTTACCTGAGTGTGTGAGTGTGTGATTGGTTGCAGGTGTGTCTGGTTAATTGATGATGCCGGCGTGTGAGTGTGAGTTTGCCGAGTGAAGCTGATTGATTCCGAGCCAGCGGTCGTGAGGCCGTCTCCTCCCAGCTCCCCCTGGGCTCTCCGCTCTCCACTCCAGCCAGACTGCTGGCATCTCAGTTTCTGTGTTTTGAAATGAACCCTTTTAAAAATGACTGCCGGATCCTTTTGCAGCTGGTGGCTCTCGGGAGCTGGTTAGAGGCGAGGCTTGCTTTCATGTTGCGTGGCGGTTCTTCTCTCGGCCCTGGCCGTAACACTTCCAATATGGTCGCCCCCAGATTGTCACCATCCAGACTTTTTTCGAGCTGAACAATCAGGAAGCAGCGATATTGTAACACTTTGTCAGATTAAAGACATTTATCGGGCTTGCGACCTGAATACTGAGAAAAAACAACTCATGAGAGTGAAGTTATATGCATGCAGCCTCCTCCGTTTTCTCCTCCAGTGTACCAAAACAAGCTCACTCGACATTGCATTCTTTATGATTTGCGGTCGGACATCATTGATCACTCTCAGACAACTGCACTGGCACATATATTATCTATAAAGCGATACCGGGTAGACTTCCAACATATCTCTGTTTGCTACTCTTGATTCTAGATCTTGGATATTTCACTCTATACAACACAGGGCTGCACTATGTCTCTTGGATATTCATAAGTTTGCCCCCTCTTCGGCCGTTCAGGGTGATATGGGCTGGATTCCTGGTTCAATATGTCAAAAATGTGAAATATTTGGATTGTGGAGTCGTTTGCTTAATGCCGGAAAACCGGGTCAATAAGAAGGTTTCACTGTGGGGTAAATTGCACAACTCCTCCATCGCTGCAGAGACTCATGCTATGTTTGAGGAAGCTCAGTTACAATATCTGTATCGTAGCGATTCCTGTTGTAATGTCAGCATAACCGGAGGAAAGGTACCGGCGAGATTTGAAGACATTTTGCTAAACTATGTTTTGTTAAAATCCAGCATTCAGATCAAGCATTTGTACGGCGCTGAGCCGTATGTTACAGCGAACTTATCAAGGAGTCAAAGGTCTTTAGTTGCACAGCTGAGAACAGGAATCCTTCCTCTGGCTCCTAAAGTTGGCAGATTTAAACATTTCCAGGAGGACATCAAGCTGTGTGAATTATGTGAATTAAGCGAGGTTGAGAAAGAATCACATTTTCTTCTTTATTGGTCTCATAATGACAATGAAATGTCTTTTGCAACACCCAGAAATGTCTCGGGACGAGGATGATCACAGAATAAGTGAATGGTTGTTTGAAGTTATTTGTAACACTTGTACGTCGGCTACTTTTCTTTCTAGCTTGGAAAAAACGTCAAGATGGTTTGCTAGTTTCTTGCTAATTGTAGCCTCCACATGGCCGCTCTGGTTTCCGGTCTGTTCTTTTCTCTTATAGCGGTGTCTTGTAATCAGTGCACCCTGGGTTTTGACTTCATACCCTGTTGATGAAGGTTCTCAGTCCTCCAGATCACGGTAATACTAAAGGCAGGAACACACTGGCCCAAACGTTGGACATCTGAAACGTTTGGGGAGACTCGGACAAGTTCGGGAACAAATCTGTTTGGTGTGTTCAGCTGCGTTGGAAGCTTTTGGAACCACGCGGACGGCGTCTGGTCAGATTCAACTTGCAAATTCTGAGAGTGTTGGCGGTCTGAGGATTGGACGCCATTGGATACTCTGATTGGCGGTGTGCTAGCGAATCAGCGCGTTGTGTAGGAGTTACGATGGTCTGCACTCCATTCCGTTGTTTCCTGTTTTCATGTTTTGGATTACAGGCATGAGACTAGCGCCACCCGATGTTAAGGAGACTTATTGCATTGATGCGGTATGTTTCAATGCAACTTTTTGGCCGAACAAGTCAGACGAGAGGCAACGGAGTGTTCCGATAAAGGCAGGTGGCTGTTGGTTTGAGTCTGGGCGGTGTGTGGGGGCCTTAGGACCTGTATCGTACGCAACTGGACATGTTTCAGTTTCCATCCAAGAGGCTTCTTCAGTTCTAACTAACTGGAGGGAAGTGGCAGATTTTTAAACCCTGTGTGGGAGGGAGAGTTTAAAAACATTCCACTCTCCTGCAGTTGGTTAGAACTGAAGAAGCCTCTTGGATGGAAACTTAAACACGTCCAGTTGTGTACGATACAGGTCTTTGGACCTTATACGATGCACCTTGGTCCTGGAATAACCTGCAAAGATATCCAAAACACTTTTAGAACGGTTGATGAATTTAAGAGCATCGTTCGGAAACTTGTGAAAGAGATTTGTGGTTAAATCCTACTTAATCAGGTTGTGTATGTTGCATTTTAATATTTGTGGTGTTGTATAGCCGCTGGCTCGGGTCGGTCTCCCTTCCTTTGTCAAACAGACTTTGATCTTAATAGGACTTCCTGGTAAAATCCAAGTGAAATAAAATAGTAGAAAATCAAAAGAAATGGGAAAGTGTCTTCGTATGCTGCATCATCTCCACTCACCCCCTCTTTCTTCTAGGTTTCCTACTATCCACACACACACACACACACACACACACACACACACACGCGCGCGCGCGCGCGCGCGCGCGCATCGATCCATCGCCCGCCTTGTTTGTTGTGCTGCTGCTGGAGCTGCAGCTTCAGCTCACCTCTGCTCTGACTGACGCATGCCCACATCCTCTCGCTCCTCCTCTCCCCGCGGTCCCCATGGTAACGCGCGGAGGAGAGCAGCTTAGCAACACGGAGCCGGAGGAGAGAGAGGAGCAGCATCTCTGGTCCAGACAGCGCGGAGCCATCAATACCACACACACACACACACAACAGGGCGGCGAGAGCAACACTGCAGACATCTCCTCAACGTAAGTGACCACATTTACGTTTACATCGACAGCTGGAGGTTCATGAGACGAGTTCTGGTGAGAGGTCTGCTTCCTCTTCTTCTTCCTCCTCCGGAGTGATGCTCCTCTCTGTTCCCAGTTGTGTGCATGTCTAATCCCTCGCATCGATCCCCACAGTCACAATGAAGTTCGTGGTGGTTCTTGTGGGAGCGGGCACCCTGGCCTTCCTCGGCGCGGTCATCTGCATCATCGCCAGTGTTTACCCCCGGAAACGCGCCGCGCCTCTCAGCGACAACGGCACCCTGACATCGGAGACGCTGCTGGAGGACCTGGAGCCCGGTTCGGTGGCTCACGCCGGGCCGCTGGGCGCCCTGCACGGCTCCGAGTCGTACGGCGGAGGGAACGGGCTCGGCGGCATCGGCCTGGAGGTTCCCACTCTCAACGAGCTCAACCTCGGGGGGGAGACGGGGGGAGGGTCCGCGAAGCAGTTCAGCTTCAGCCGGCTGATCTGCACGCCCGTCCCGGTCGGGGAATGCAAGACCAAAGACCTGAGGCAGCGGCGGGAGCAGCAGCACCAGCAGGCGGACGACCCGCTGTACGGAGCCGCGGATGAAGACCTCCGGACCACCGCGGAGGAGCTCCGGCAGATGGTCCTGCAGCAGAACGACCAGATCCTCATGGACCACAGGACCATCCGGGAGCTGACCGGGAAGCTGAGCGAGTGCGAGAGCGGCCTGGAGGACGAGAGGAACGTCCCGGAGCGGAGCATCGGCGTGTGGAGCGGCAACCGGCGGGTCATGGCCGGGGACGACGTGAGCTCGTCCGCCGCGGCGCAGCTGCAGACGGCGCGGGCCGTGGAGGAGCTGGCCCGGGCCATCATGGACCTGAAGGACCGCATTGAGAAACTCGAGGTAAGTGGAACGATGGCTGCTGAGCTCGGGTCTGGATAAAGTTTGGCAAAAAAAAAAAAACCTGTTGTTCTGGCTGTTTGTGTTTGAATGTCTGGACTGGAACCTGATCCATGAATCAGTCAGGTGAGCCACTGCTCTCATTCAGCCTGGTTCTGGTCCTGGAGTCCAAACATGAGGTCCAGTGTTAAAGTTAAGACCCCCCCAGCCCAGTTTTATAATGTGCTCAGCATTTCTTCACCAAACTGAAAGAAAAAAATCTGATTAGAAAAGTGCCAGTAACGATTTAATGTCAGTGGGATGGTTTAAAGCCCTGTGCGGTGACTTCTTCATCATCTCAGCTGCCTTCATCTTCCTCCCTCCCCCCTTTTTATCCTCCTCTCCCTCTTTTATCTCCCCCCCATCACCTCGCTTCTGACAAGCGACTCGTGACACAAGGCTCTCCTCGTGTCTTGCACACACGCTCGCCCATGGACCCCATGGGAAATCTTACCACCCGCTGGCCGTCACATCCCTCCACACACACACACACACACACACACACCCCACCCACCCAACACACACACACACACATTGTGTCAGCCGCCTCCACCCTGTACCTCCGCATCCGACAGCAGGATAGGGACATAAATAAAAGATGAAGCTGGCTGGACAGGAAGGAGGGTGGTGGTGGTGGTGGAGCGTGTGTGTGTGTGAGAGAGAGAGTGTGCTGAGATTGAGACACAGGCAGAGCTATAACCACACACACACACACACACACACACACACAGAGCGCTGCATCACTGCCAGCCCTCTCTAAGCACAGTCGGTTACAAGGTTGTCTCCCTCGGAGTGAATTTATATCCAGGACGTCCACATCCAGTCCTGCCTCAGCAACTCTCCTGATATTATATATCGCCCCTCGCAGCCGTCTCATCCAGTTTAACAACAGCAGCATCTCTCTTTTTACTGCTGCTTCACCAACACCTTTATTTTTTGCCAACTTCTGCCATGAATACTAATACTGACACTGGCTGTCACTGACACAACACCTCTCCTCGCACAGCTGCTACGTCGTTTCAATCACTTCCCTGCGTTTTCCTTTTACACTATGACTAACACCAACGGTGAAACTGTGCTACTATTTGTGCCACGACGAGGAAGACAAGAATGTGCTCCTCTCGTAGCTTTTAATCTTTTTATTACTTGAAGTCCTCCGGGCTCCACCGGCCAGGAACGAACATCCAAACTTCCCTAAATAAGCAGCACCGACAAATGTTTTTCTGGCATTTTTCTCTCATTAAATCAAAACTCATAATCCACTTAAAGGCAGATTTTCACGTTGTGCCTTCTGCAAACAGCTCAAGGTCCACCAGCTCTCTCAACGTCGGAAGTCTATCACAATCTCTCAATGAAATCAATTATTTTAATCACTGAAAATCAAACACACAAGGCAGCACAAGATGTCTGCGTGTTGAGGCGGACTGCTGCTCCTTATTTAATCTTGCGAGAAGGTCTGCACGCTCAAGTCCTCCGCACGTGTTGATTTAAGAAGCCTAGCTTTTGATCTTTAGACCCTCATTAGTGAGAAATTAAAAGGCAAGTCTCTGAGCTTAAAATGCTTTTTAATACAAGTTCGAATGGGAAACGTGACTCAGGTGGTCCTCTTATGAACTATTAATCACCTCTGCACGTGTTTGTTTGTTTGTTGGTGTGTTGGTTTGTCACCGGGATTACACAAAAACTACTGAGTGGATTTCTGCGAATCTTTGCTGGAGGATGGGTGTCGACCCAGAATAGAGCTCAGTAAATTCTGGTGTGGATCTGGGAATCTTTTTGGTTTTTTTCGTTACTTTCTGAGGGAACAGTGCGTGGATGATGAAAAAAATGTAGCTGGTATTTATCAGTACAAAGGGGGCTGTTAACCCTAACCTTCATTTCCTTAAAGAAATTCAAACTCAGAATTCTAAAATTAACAATATTAATGAGACAATAATACAAACTCAGAAATATTTGTTTTGACCAAAACTGAATAAATGTTCAGTTCTCAGAGGAAAATGAAGTCTAGAACGCTGTTTGAAGCTAGAAAGGTAAAAGGCGGTTAAACAGGATGATGTTGTGTTTTCCATTAAGGTTTCTTTGATTTATTCATTCATGAATATTTCATTCATTTTGTCTGGACCCAAAGTTGTGAATCGACCAACTGGCTGTCTGAACAACACCGTGTTTGTAAGGTGATTCCACAAGCGTTGCTAAAAAAATACATACCAGAATCCTGATCCTGAATCCTGATCCTGATCCTGAAGCTGGTCTGTGTCTAGCATGTTAAAACTCTTGCTGCTTCCTTCTCCTTGAGCTGTTTTCTTCCCTCCACAGCAGCTCTTTTATTGTGTCTTTGTTCATCTCTCTTTGGGATTATTCCAGCCAACAGTACGCAGCTTTTTTGGGGGAAAGATGATGGTTGAGTTTTGTTCCCAGGTCAGCGAACCAGATCCACTGACCCAAAGCATTAATATTTGATGTAATGAGACTCAGCAATCACCTGTCTTTCTCAAAACAGCTACTTAGTGTTGCTTTGAGTCACTTACACCTACTTTACCTTGTTTCTCTCTCCCTCTGTTGCAGGCAGAGATCGGCCCTGCTGCCTTGAACCTCACCGACACACCTGTGGGTACAGGTAGCAACAGTGGCAGCAACGGTGGCAGCAGCAGCCCGACTGGTAATGCCGGCAAGGCTCCCGCCCCGCCCGCCGGCAGTGCTTCCTCCCCACCCGCAGCGGCTGCCCCAGGGGGTCGCCGCCCTGCCTCCCCTGCTTCCCCTGCCCCCAAGTCCCCATCTAAGGCCTCCCCTGGGCGCGGAAAGGGCACCTGGAGGGTGGAGGACCTGGAGGGCGAGCTGGAGAGGAAGATAAAGATGTTGGAGAAGGAGCGCCAGGCCATGCGGAAGGAGACGCAGGGCCAGCACGAGAAGATAAACCAGGGCATCGACACCGTCAGCCACCGAGTCACTGAGCTGGAACACAGTGAGTATCCTGGGGGGGGGATAAAGAGGAGGAGAGCGCAGACATGGGGTGGTGGCTGAATGAAAGAGAAAAAGAACGGGGATGTGTGGATGAACTGGCGCACGCAGGGAGGCAAACAACTGCATTAGTACGCTGACGTGCATGAGGGCAACGCGAGAGAAGGCTCAAATGAAACTTTAATGAGCGCTGTGGGTGAACTGGGTCATCACAGCAGTGGAGAATAAGCAGTAGATTAAAAAAAGATGATTAACGAGTGTTGGAGGTAGTGAAATGTCAGAGAGGGCTGAGAGGAAAAATAATGCAGCGGAGGGAAGGAGCGAGATGAGAGAAGATATCGCCTCAAATCATCTGCTGCTTTTACTTGTGAATCTGTGTAATTATCAGAATTCATAGTCGTGAATGTCACACCGGCTTTATGCTGGTGAAAGCTCCTCCACGGCGAGCCTTCGAGGTAACCGCGGGCCTGGCTCTCCTCCAGAAGCGATGCCGAGAGTGCAAAGAGGGAGGCATGTTTGATAACTGGAGAAGTGGAAGCCTGGAGGACGTGACTAAAGAGTTCACGAGGTTGAGAAGAGGAAGGTTAGAAAAAGGAAAGAAAAAAAAAGCACTTCTCTTTTCTCTTTTTAGCCCTGTCATTCTCCCAGCCTCTCAGACGGTCTCTACATCTTCTCTCCCCTCAGAGCTGCAGCATGGCCTCCAGTCAGAGAGGCTGATCATTAACTTTAACGCCTGAGCTCTCGCCAGGCACTGTGTGTGTGTGTTTGTGTGTGCACAAACTGACGAGGACAAGTGAGAAGAGAGCGTCTTTATATGAATTCGCTGTTGAAGCGCCGTCCTTCTCCATTTTCTCGCTCTGAATGCCTCTGTTCATCTCCTTTATCCTCTGTGTCTCCACAGCGCTGACGGAGCCGTCGTTCCCCGATGGCTTCGTCCTCTCCTTCCCCATGCGAACCAACTACATGTACGGCCTGGTGAGAAAAGAGATAACAGAGATGTACGCCTTCACCGCCTGTGTATGGCTCAAGGCCAAAGAGGGAGGCATCGGGACCCCCTTCTCTTACTCGGTCCCGGGGCAACCCAACGAGCTGGTGCTGCTACAGGGAGTCCACAACCCCGTGGAGCTGCTCATCAACGACAAGGTAATCATTTCTCCCACCCGGGGGGGTTGAATCAAGTGGTTTAAAGGTGAAGTTGGTGTAGTGTAGTCAATTCTCATCTAATTTTCATTTATATTGAGTCAACTAATGGCCTTTTCATGGTGAAAAAGAATGAATAGTTCCTTTCCTTCATCAACTGAAGCAGCCAGATAAGGAAATCATTAGCCTAATATGTCGTTTCACATCATATTGCAAGCAAGCTGTTGATGGCTCGTGATAATTAATTTTTTAAAATGAGTGATGAGATCGCGTTCATTCTTGTGACAGAACAACTTCTTCTTGCGGTGAAAGGAAACAAACAACTTAATTGTAAATGTCACCGCATCCAGTTGTTGTTTTAGTCAATATGCTGCGGATTAGAGCTTAAATTAGGGTCTCGTCTCTGGATGCACTGTAATAGCCTAGCATTAGGGGTCGACCGATATTGATTTTTCAGGGTCGACATAAATTACATTTAACTGTGATGAACTCCTCTTTGGTCTTTTCTTACATTCAACATCTACAAATATTAGAACGAAACACTCGGATTCCAAGAATTGCTGCTCCAGATGCCCCATCTGTAGAGAACTGGTACGATATTATTTCTGAAACCTTTGTAATGGAAAGAATGACCTTCACAATGAAGCTCCAGGAAAACAAATTTAAGGAAATTTGGAAAATGTACATTTCCCCGAAACGCCTTTCTGTTGTTTAAAAATGTTCATTCAACTCTTTATAAGTTGTCTATATTTTATTAATTTTCTCAAATTCTAGATGCCCCATGTTCTGCCTGCTTTGTATTACTTCACTGTTAAAAAATAAAATGGTTCAGTCCATTAAAAGGACATAGCTAAAGATTATTGTCTAAATGTTGTCAAGGCGTGAAACCAAATAAAGGAAAAAATGTCAAAAACAGAAGAAATCAAGGACACCAATAACCGAAATTCATTTGCAGTAAAAGTGAAAATCTTAGTGTGAAAATTTGGAACAAACAGTGATGTAAAATGAATAACAGTACAAGTACAATTTTAAGGTACTGCTACTTTATACTACATTTTTTGGATAAATTTAGTTACTAGTTAATAGATTAGCATTATTTAGTGCTTATAGGATATTAATTGTGACATGTAACCAGTCAGATATTGTTGTGGGTGGGGCATTGTGCAAGAGGATGTTGCATGGGAGCCATTTTTAAATTACTTTATTTTACCTGCAATCAGGCAGAAAAATCCCAAAACATCAATAAATGGAAAAGTGCAGAATATTGGCCCTAAAAATTGGTCTGTGCTTAATGTGCATGTGTTGATCCTCCATGAAGCCTCACCGTAGATTTGGGTTTAAAAAATGTAGTCCCTTCAGAAAATGGCTACAACAGATGTTGCCCTTGAACAACACATCAAATTTTTAAACTCAAAGAAAGAAATACTGAAAATCAGTAAAAATGAAAATATCTGTTGTAGTAAATGACTATTATCTGGATTTAGGATCAAATGTTTTTCATGTGATAGAAAACCACTGAGTAGGACTCGGAGCAAGAGAAGCCCGTGTTCTTAGAGTATGTTTTCACATTTGTAGCGCAGTGGCTTACAGCAAACATATGTTATTGAAGGGAGACGGCACAGAGACGCTCGTTGCAGCCAGGGTTTTATATAGTGGATAAACGCTTACCTTTTATAGTGCTTACACTTATAGTTCCCCTGGCAGAGAGGAGTGGGGGTCTGTAACTGTAGTGGAAGGAAGGTTGAGTGTGTCCACAGAGTGTAGTTCTGCTGACATAAACCACCAGCGTGTCCACATTCAGCAATGATTACTGCCCACACTTGTCCCATATCCAAGCAGAAAGCTAAGCTTGATGTGTCATGGCTCAGCAGGCCTGAAATCAATCACTCAGTTTGCAAAGAAGGAAGTGTAACGACAGCCACCATGTTCTCCGGCCTGCAGGTGGCGCAGCTGCCTCTGACCCTACCACAGGACGAGTGGCAGCACATCTGTGTCAGCTGGACCCTGAGGGACGGCGTGTGGAAGGCCTACCAGGGGGGGAAGATGAAGGGGAGGGGAGAGGGGCTGGCTGCCTGGCATCCCATCAAACCAGGAGGTGTCCTCATACTGGGGCAGGAGCAGGTGAGATATACACATGGATGGATACGTAAATAAACCAAATAGATGGATGTCTGGATTGAAAAATGAAAGCATCAATGGATAGTTGGACGGCTGGATGGATGGATGGATGGATAGATTGGTGGATGGATGGATGGATGGATGGATGGATGGATGGATGGATGGATGGATAGATTGGTGGATGAATGGATGGATGGATGGATGGATGGATGGACTACCATTGGATGAATAGATTGGTGGATGGATGGATGGATGGACGGATGGATGGATGGACTACCATTGGATGGATAGATTGGTGGATGGATGGATGGATGGATGGATGGACTACCATTGGATGAATAGATTGGTGGATGGATGGATGGATGGACGGATGGATGGATGGATTACCATTGGATGGATAGATTGGTGGATGGATGGATGGATGGATGGATGGATAACCATTGGATGGATAGATTGGTGGATGGATGGATGGATGGATGGATGAATGGATGGATGGACTACCATTGGATGGATAGATTGGTGGATGGATGGATGGATGGACTACCATTGGATGGATAGATTGGTGGATGAATAGACGAAGTGTTCCAATGGAGGGATGCATCGAGGATGGTAAGATTGATGGATGCATTGATGGATAGAATGAACAGTTGATGGATGGTTGATCAAACTGATGGATGATTGGATGGATAATGGACATACAGATAGTTGCATGTCTGAATGGATGGACTGATTGGACGATGGATGGTTGAGATGTTCTGATACCTTTATGGATATTTGTTATTTGCTACTAGAAAACTGTTAAGTTGCGTACAGGTGTCTACAACACTGCTGGGAAGTAGCAGGGTCCTTTTTCGGGACTATACCCCAAACAAACCTTATGATTAGACTTAGTTTGGATGGATGCATGGATACATGAATGGAGGGATGCCTGACAGATAAATGGATACATGGATGAATGGATGGATGAATTAATAGGTGGCTGTTTGAGACATGGACAGATCGATATAGTGAGATAGGGAGTGCTTTTTTAAGCGGCCACCATTAGCTTTTGACGCATGAACAGTCATGAAACCTAACTGTGTTTATCCGCACACTGGGCTGCCTCTTCTTCATTAGTGAGACACCCGCATTATGTAACCATTATGAAATCTGACATTATCCTCCTCCCTGGTGTCAAAAGAACAACCCAAAGCTCATTCTGCAGCCCGTCGTCCTTTCATTAAGGATGAAAAGCAAAGAACTGAGAGTCCACTTCTGCAAGACTCTGCAATGATGCAACAAGACTTGACTTAATGGATATTTTTTAGAGGGAGAGCGAGCACTTTATTAATCCATGTTGATGAATGATGGACTGCTGTGTGTTGCCGTGGTGACCAGGTTTTATGGGGGGAAAATCCCAGGACATCCCCCTCACAAGGGTTCTCTGAAATGGGATAAGCACTTTTAATCCTATCATCAAAACACAATATTTCTGTGTATGGATAAAGCTTTTGCTGCATTTTCATTCTCATATCACCAAGGAACATTCCCTGCTCCAATGATAGCTGGTATTATCAATGTATTACTGGCAAATTCCAGAGAATAAAAACCTCTAGGAACTAAACTGAAAGATATTTCATTATATTTTCATTGCATCTGAGGAACCGTGATTCACAAACAACAATCAAACATAGCAGTAACTTCTTTGTGTTCTTTATCTCACTATTTTTTGGAGAAGTTTGTTTAAACATCAACAAACAAAAGACATTTCCTTTCCATTTGAGAGTTATAATGATCAGTGCATGCTTACTGTTTGAATGAATCCTGTTTACAAGCTGTAGGAGCCTCTACACTCTTCATCGTGTCAGTCTGGTGTCAATGTTCAGGACTAAAAGCTTTGCCCCAGTAGTTTCAGGGCCAGTTGGAAAGCAGGGACTTCTTGGGGGAATTCCTGAAAAATGCCTGACTGTTGATCATGATCCCAAAGCTTGGTCTTTTGGCTTTCCATGCTATTATTCTGATATACAGCCCTTTGTTTTGTCTTCTACCCAAGGATACATTGGGCGGGCACTTCGATGCCTCCCAGGCCCTGGTCGGGGAGCTCTCCCAGTTCAACCTGTGGGATCGGGTGCTGAAGCCGGCAGAGGTGGCCGCCCTGGCCGAATGCAGCTCCTCGGCGCTGGGAAACATCGCCCCCTGGACCGACCACGACGTGGATGTCTACGGCGGTGCCACCAAGGAGTCCCTGGATCCGTGTCACGCCGCACAGCGATCCAACCCTTCCAGCCCTAAACAGTGAAGGGTGACTGGGAGAGGTCAGCCAAAGGGTGGATGTCTTTGATTTAGGAGACGATTTAGCAGATGTTTAATGATGTATCACATTGGGGTTCACAGTATAATTGTTGGGGATGGGAAGCTTGCCGGTGGACTGAAATATGTAATGGAGCTATTAAGCCATTAAGAGCGGTGTATCTGTTTCGTTTTTAGTGCTGGTGTCCACGCTCATGTGTTTACTTCTGCAGTGAGGTACAGCGAGTTTAGTCACAGAATCACCTTAGTAAAAACTGCATGGGTGGATCTACCCATGGCCTGAACTGGACTCTTATGGAAGCGTTCCATAATAGATGTATCATTGGTTCTGGTTTAGGTAAGGATCTGTTGGACCAGTTGATCATACATGGGCTCGATGGGTTTGAACACAGTTATGGAATGAACCTTAAATGATGCCATATCTTAGGGTTTTCTTAATTTCACAACAAAGTGACACAGAGTGTTGTCCTTTCTCATCTTGTGTCCAGTTTGGTTGTGCTTAATGCTAAAACTGAATTCTGAGATGCTATCATGGTTCTACTGGTTTCAGCGCTCGATGGGGAACAAAATGAGTTCTGTTCAGCTCAAACTGTAAATTATCCTGTTGAGTAATGTCCGTGTACTTTTAAGTTTTCTACATACCATGATTTGGTAAAACAGTGGTCTTATAAATGTATATTGTGTATTGTATCTCTGCTAATGTTGCTTTGTGCCAGTCTGCTCCCCCCGTCCCCTGTTGTAGCCTCTCACGCCTCTTAAAATCCGACAAAACTTAAGTTGCGGTGCTTTCAATCGACCTCTGGAATAAAACACTTGATGTCTGTCGAAGCACCATTCAGACACTGAAACTGTGACAAAGCTGAGTGAGTTTGGTGAACTTGTGTTGTATCCTTGAATGTAAACCAGATGGAATGTAGGTGTATTTGCATGAGCAAACTCACATATCCTGTCACTAAAGAAAAAAAATAACGATGTCAAAATGTGTAAATTACAGTGTTGGTGTCCCCGAACTGCCCCACACTCTGACGCACACAGATGTCTCTCTGGTAATTAAGATCCTCACAGAAGAACCTGACAGAGACGGAGATGTATGAAGTGGACTGACTCTACGGCGGCCATGTTGTACTGATGTGAATAAAAAGATCAAACTCGGGATGCATTTACATCGCAGCATCAAGTTCGATGCCTTTTTTCCCCGTCCCTCTCTATTCCCCTGAACAATGTAGGTGGCCAAAGCTGCCAAAAATAAGATCTAATGCTCCGTTCACATGAAAGGAGAGATATCTTTGGTCAGTACTTTCAAGGTTTTTGAGTATAATGTTGCACTCAGAGCTGGTAAGAAGGTGGTTAAAAATCAAAAATGTGGCCATGATCAAAAAATAGTAATGAGGCCAAGTGAAGTCAGCTGAATCATAGATATTTTTTTCTGATGCGAGCCGCCAATATTACTTTGATTTTCAGCAACATATTGGCAGCAAAGTTGGTTATATTGACCTTTTAAATAATTCAAAATCCCTGGTCATAGTTTTCACTCAGCTGCCAGTGCATATTGTGTTTCACAGACATTGATGGATCTTTCACGTGACATCTAACAGCGGAAAAAAGATGCAAAGCCGGGGGAAAGAAATTAGAGCGTTTTTTTACTTGAGGAGCACCAAAATAATTATTATTACATTATTAATAATAAGTGTCTCCCTGTCTGATGAAGGTCAAAGTAAGGATTGGTTAAATTAAGGACAACAAGCCAGAATACCATTTATTGGTTAGCCGCTATATAGCGACCAAAATACTTCACCCTGAACTGTGATGTCATCGGATCAGCTTGGTTCTTTTGTTGTTCACCCAGGCGACTGTGTGATCATCACGTTACACATAACCAGAAAAAGAATTGTAACCTCTTGATTCGTGCAGACCACCCACTGTCAGGGGTGAGGGTTCCATTCCCACTTTGACCAACTACACTGAACCAGTTATCCAGTCAACACTGTGCAGTCAAGTGAAATACAGTCAGTGCTTCTGTTCACTTATTACCTCAAGACATCCGCCCCGCAAATGATTTGACACCCAGTTGTGAAGTGCCTGCGTGGGCTCTCACGCCCGGAATAACAGTGAAATGTTCCTTGTTTTTTTTTTATGTTCTCTGCTTCGTCGTCTCTTTCTTCTCCGCCTCTCTGTTACTCTCTGTCTTACTCTCTCTTTCTCTGTCTCTTTCTCTTTCTCTCTCTCTTGCTTTTGGTTGTTGAAGGCTGTGACAGTGTTGCGCTCGTCTTTAGTTGCTTCTTCATGGATCTTCTATGATATTGTGAAATAGGTGGATACAAATAATACAAATAAAATGGTGATGACAACATTCCTGGATGTGTTTTTTCTATTTTAGGATTAAGTCTTGGGTCAGGGTCACGGGTAGGCAAGTAGTGGCTGTCGTTAGTGTTATGTAAGTCTATGTAAATACCTCACAAGTGATGAAAACAAGATTGTATAGGTGTGTGTGTGTGTGTGTGTGTGTGTGTGTGTGTGTGTTAGGGTCATGGCGGCTTAAAGTATCCCAGCTATTGCTTAGTTGAGGTGTAATCCAAATGAGCTGACAGGTGTAAAGAGACCTGTCACACAAGCTGTACTCCCACCCAAACACACACACACACACACACACACACACACACACACAGGTGCTGTATGAAGCCTAATCTCATTTAGCTGCCGTCAGATTAGCTGCATCTCTCAGACGTGGGGATGAATTCGCCGTCGACACGTGTGTGTTAATATGGAGAGCGAGGGAGGTGATTTTTCAGCAGAGACATCAGAGAAAGTCTGATCCTTGATGTAGACAAAATAGATGACTCAGAGTTTTAACTAAGACCACGATGATTCGTGACTACTGATCTGCCCACACAACCGTTTCTTGGCGATGGTCTCAGCTGAACTGTGATCCGATGTGTAACCTCCCACTGCGAACATTTCATAATACTATTTGTCTCACTTGAGCCTGATTTTCCTGACTTTTCCTTTTGAGCACAAAATCTCTGCCTAGTTCTGAAGTTATAAAAGTCCCAAGTATTTTTTTTCATATAAACCTACTTGTAGAAATCCCACCACCATGACTACCACGACTACTGCTGCTGCTAAAAAAGCAAATTCTAAAACCAGTGGGAGTAACTCCATTTCTGTACTAATCACTCACAAAAATTATAGATTTTTGCACTCATTATTCTAAAATGATAGCTACCCATCACTAAAAGATGAAATATGTAAGAATTTCTATTTAAAACATATGAAAATGAACTAAAATTAACAACAGAATGTGAAGAAATAAGAGTTTTGATGTTATAGTGCTGCAGTAATGAGTCCTAAGACCCAGAAATCTGTTGGCATTCATGCACCCTCGTCTCAAAGTCAAGGTTTTACGTTGATTGGTTTTCCTTTAAATGCTTGAATAAGGTGTGTGGTTACTACAGGCTTCTGATATTTACAAGACAACATAAAAAACATCATTAAAATTCCTGCAGGTGAATAATACTGATAAAAAGCGCCTACGTGTTTTGAAAAGTGGCTAAATGAGATTTCAGGAGTTTTCAGGGACATTAAACATCATCATGCTGAACACGGAGACTCCTCTCCTCTCCTATCCGTCTTTACAGGCCGACTTCAGTTTCAATTTATTCTAATTCCAACTTCACAACTTGTAGATTGATCAGTTTATTGAAAACATGCATAGTAATGGTAGTAAGACTCTGGCATTTAAATCATGCAACCGCAGCGTAGCCTGTTTATAGCCATAACATTAGCTTTTTACGGCTTTTAACTTTACATTGGAAAACCCTGAAATTGGTGTTCGTCGGTGAAGATTATCTTGCTGAACAAAACCTGTAAGTATCATAAACGTGTGTTACTTGTTTCAGGCAACAATCTAAAATCCAGTTCAAATTTCTCATAGGCTTTTTGTCGAGGGACCCGGGATGATGCTAACTTTTGCGTAAGCCTACAAAAACACGTCATCCCTGCAGCTCTCCATATCAACACGCTCGATATTTATTAAGTTAGCATGCTAACCGGCCTGTTGTATGCATATTTATCAGTCTTATAGAGCCCTATTTTGAACCTGAAAATACTAAGTTTATGTTATAAATGTACAGTCTGGGTCTCCAGCTTTGGTGTAATTTACATAACTAGCATTATTAGCAAAAATGTAGCATTATCACCCATTTGAACAATATTTCAGCAGCATCTTGGTCAGTATCTTGGATGTTGGCCAATATTAGTGGTGGGGAGGTTATTGAGGAACTTGATATTTTCAAATTCAACATGGCTGTTGTTGCCATATTTCAACAACCCATTGGTGGCCCATTGATCAGTTACAAATCAAATCAATCAATGAGTGCATGAGTAAGTGAGTCATCAAACGCTGCAAGTCAATGAGGTAATCAGTCAGGCCTACAGTCAGTGAGTCACCCGGCGAGGGAACATTTTTTTCTTCGCTGATTCTCGGCTCCATCTCCCCGTTGATCTCTGTCACAGCTTGTTAGCAGCGTCACATGGGGTCTTCTTACGCTCCCCTCCCCAACAATCTGCTTCCTCCGCTTGTTGAATTATAGATACACATTAATTACCTCTCTCTGAGGCAGGCAGATTTTATGGAAATCCTGACGTGACCCACCACCGCCTTCGCCCCCGCTGCCGCCTACCACCACTCTCTCTCACGCACATACACAAGTGCACAAACACACCGACTCAAATATTAATTTCTCCGTCGAATCTTCATCCCTTTCATGATATCTCTCGACCGTTTCCATCCCCTGCAGAACAGATGCTGGCAGTGTGTGTCAGCCTTCCTCTTGACTACACAAACAGATTACCAGCGTTTTTTTTTTTTTTTTTTTTGCACAGCATCGCTTCTTTTCTGCGAGCTCTCCAGTCAAGCAGTTCTTACACGTCCCCTCATATCTATTCTGTAATTTCGCTGTTGATCACTCCTTCACCTTGAGCTGCTTCACCCTCAAACCCTCTCTTCCATTATCCAAACATTCCTGCCTTGAATGTCTTCCCACGTGTGCGGCGGCGTGCTCGCTCAAGCCTCTGCCTCATCTTCTATTTACCACAAAATGTTTCGTTGAATATTTCCCCATCCTGATGAATACTCCCCTCAAGGTCCTCGTACCGCCACTTTTCTCCTCTTCTGGGTTTTTTTTTTCAACCTCTCGTCAGCAGTTGGGAAGTTTTCACCGTGCCGTCTGTCAGAAACACCTCCGTCTCCGTTTCTCCGGCCTCCTGCTTTGTTTTGACATTCGTTACTTCTGCTTCCAGGCCTCTGGCACGTCTCTTTGCAAGTCTCTCACCTGGGTGTCATACGCCCACTCGCTCACTGTCTTTTTAATGTATTTCAAGATGTTTCACGCTTGATCTGAGATGGCTGCAGACACCCTCATATACAAGTTGCTATAATCACATATAATCAGTTCTGTTGTTGTAAGATGTAACAGCCAAACTAATAAAATCATTTTATTGAGAATAGAGCGATATTTTCCCTCAAAAACACATTATTGAAGCCGTACAGTTGCCGTTATGAACCCCCATTTTGCTTTTCCTACTGTGCACTCTGATTACAATTCACGTGTTAAAGGGCCCCCGCGGAGCCTCTGTGTTGTTGCTGGAGGCTGGTCGTTAATTTGTGTTAGCAGAATCCAATTTTTTAAACTAACGGTAGCTACCGTTGCTCTCTGTTGGAGGAGCAGCGACGAGGAACTGAGACGAGGCTCTGGAGAAGATTCATGAAGTCGCAACCGGTCGAGTGTCGCAGAAAATCCACATGAAACAACTTGTACACGCGATCGAGACGGACGAGGTCTAATCTTTGACAATCCGCCGACACGTAACGATATAAACTAAGGTGTGTTCACACGGAGATTAATTGAAACACGTACGTATATCAAATGACATTTTACAGTCCTCTTTTCTGTCTGTTTCTGTTCTCGCTCACTTCTCGCTCCCCTTTTGTTATTCGGTCTGTTTCAAACAGTCTTTTTCTTCTCGTGGCATTTTAGCGGCGTCCTTCACGTCACATAGACATAATTCACTTGTCAAAACGTCCTCAGAACAGGAAGAAGAGAAAAGCAAAACTTAGAACAAAAACCCCAGTGATTCTTTTGTGAGCCATAGACGGGCTACACAGATGTATTTATCTGATGAGCACTGAGGTTTATTGTTGACCTTGACAAACAAATTCCAACTCAAGGTCCACGATGAAGATGATGAAGATGATGAAGGCTGCGTGATACAGTATGAATACTGGATTACCATTGTTGACTATTTCTAAGGTTGCCCTGGCAGCCTGTTGCGTTCACACCTCGAGCGTCAAGGGAATCGGCCGAGCGCGGTCAGCTTCATTGTCATAGTCGCCGCTGAACGTTGAGGCCCGCTCTTGAGATTTTCAAGGTTCATGTTAACTTGCCACCTTCCACTGATGATGACCTGTCGCCTGTTGCCTCCACAGCAGCAGACTGAACACATAAAGCGTGACATAACTGCAACATCCGACCCGTCTGTCCTCCTGCGGTTCCTGACCCTCTCTACAATATTTCAGGCCAACATGAAGACGACATTTTAAAGGGCAACTTCACACAAAGATGAATATTCCGTCCTTATCTACTCAACAAACTAATGGACAGTTGGGTGTAGTCCACAAAACAAGTCTCGTCAACAACTGAAGTAGCCTTATTTTGATCCATAAAAAAACTAAACATGAAATGGCTTCACACAGCTTGTTCCAGCATAATCCAAGATCCCAAATTGATTTTAAAAAAACATTATTTACACCCTTTTTCAAGTGGAAAATGTCAGTATATCTGGCATGCTAAAATTGTTGGCGCACAGGCCATCTGTAGTGGGTCCGTGAGCTCAACCGCACTTTGTGGGTGTAGAAGACTTTTTTTTCCAATACTTTTTGGATCTCTGGGCTTCTGGAGACTTTAATTTGTTTTTTAAAAAACTTCTTCAGTTGCTTATGTGATTGCTGTAACGCAGTTTTGCTGCTCCAGAAACTTTTGGAATATGAAACTTAATGAAAAATGTGAAAAAAAAACAACAAAATGTCAATTTTTTTGGTAAATTCTTCCTTTAAAATTCTTTATGATTTCCTTAATTCATTACGTCTATGTCAAAACATTGTCGAGGGAGACAGGAGACATAGGAAGACAGACAACTGATGAGCTGAAGAGTAAGTGGACCTTTAATCTGGACTGTTGTGTCAAACTGTATTTACTTGGCTTGGGTACAAATGTTACCAAACCAAATTGGGCCAAAACATTTCATAACATAATCTGCCACTGTGCAATCAGTTAATGGCTCCCTGTTTCTCTGAGCTAACACACTCCTGAGAGGAGGGAGGCAGTAGAGGTGAGCGACGGGGTTTAAATTTAGCCGCATCCTTCTCGCGGTTGCATAAAGAGAGTTTCCAGACAAGGACAGAGGAGACAGACGAAGAAGAGAAAGATTACCATGTGATCTCTCCGTCTCTCCAGTGTTAGATAATCAATTCTAATCCAGAGGAGAGTAATTGTTTCTAATTAATCCAGATGCTTCGGGTTTATTACAGCAGGCGTGTGAGGCTAAACGCACACGATAAACCAGGTGAACGGACACGAGCCTCACCTGGACAGAGTGGGACTGAGCGTGGTTTTTGGGTGTGTTGTCTGTGGTTTTGCGTGCAGAGCTGACTGACAGTTCTGGGTCAAAACGCTCCACCTGGGGATTCCGCCCAGATGTTTCCAGCTGAATGTGGGTCAGATTTAGTAAGAGGGATGAGAAGGGAAGGATAGAAAAAGAGGTTTTACTCACATGCAGAGCAAAAGACAGCAGTTTAATTTTAGAACAGATGGACAGATACACAGTGGTGCACAGTTACTGAGTATACTCACTCAACAATGGTACATAGATTCTGATTACTTACTCAATTTGACTCCAGTTTTATACTGTTTTACATCTACTCTCACACATTTCTGTGGCAAATTCTTTTAAATTTACAGACTAAGATTTCACACACAAAACACTTTATGTACTTTTGTTTAATAACAAACATTTAATGCTTTTTTGTACTTGTATTTTTATTTATTTTACCGATAGGTGTGTGTGTGTGTGTGTCTGTGAAATCTATTGATTTAAGGCACTGCACAGCAAACAGTGAAAATACAGGCATTCTATTCTATTCTATTCTATTCTATTCTATTCTATTCTATTCTATTCTTTTCCATTCTGTCCTGTTCTTGTTTGCTCTTTTTACTGATAATGGTGCCTTGTGAGGCTGTTCAGGCAGGGTCCACTATTTGTACATGATACAATAACAACATATCAATCAAAACATTCTATTCTATTCTATTCTATTCTATTCTATTCTATATCAAACAAACTGCATTGTTATAGAATAAAATTGCACCAGTCATTCAAGTCATTAAATTTAGCTCCACTTCCATCAACAACATTTAGGTACACTTTTTGTTTATTCATCAGATATAATGATCCATTGCTTATAAACAATAAAACACAATATTATATAATGAAAGTACTTTTCTTTGCCAATAATTATCAGAATCAGATATAAAAAAAAGGAATTTTCCTCAGTATTTTGATGCATAACAATAAACACAGTAAGAGAAAGCAAAAAAGAAAAAAACTAATGGAAATGGAAAGATTTGCATTAAAAAAATATATGTATATTTTAAAAAAAAATGTGAAATATGCTGCTAGATGGATATATGGAGTCTTTCTTTTGATTGACAGACTCCGAACCAATAGGAATGGAGCTGGGCTGTAGTGGGCGGGGCTTCCCTTGTACATCAGTTGTTTAAAATGTCTCCCTAACAACCGAACTGGGAGTCCAACAGCAGAAGTTTTCGCTGGACAAAGGCCTCGTAAGTAACTCACGTCTGTGTGTTCGCCTCCGTCACTCCGCCTTTATGATCCACCGACGACACACTGTAAGTCGTATCACAGCGACTGTCGATTTAAAGAAGCCGTTTTTTGTAGATAGGAAACATCAACCGGTAGCATCAGCTGTTTGCTATCAAACAAGCTAAGCTAATTAGCCAGCTAGTAAAGACCTGGTTCGCTGGTAACGGTTGCTAACCTGACGGAGCCTGGTCACGTCAACGAACCGACCGTTACATGCGACAACTGCCGATGCTGACGGAAGGAGACTCGGCTTATTTTTACGCAAACTACTAACAGATACTTGTTGTAGCTAGTTAGCATTGGCTAAGTGTTTTTTTTAAGCTAGTGAACCTAGCTGGGTCATGTTACAAGAGTGTTTAGCCACAGATGTTGAAGTCTGTCCGCGCTACTTGGTGAAATGCTTTATGTTGTCACGCTGTTTGTTGACTTTCTTACTACGTGGGTTCTTTTTTAACGTGGTGAAAATGTCTTTTTTTTTCCCTCCCAGGAGTCGGAATGGCTGGGACTGGCGAGGGAAAGAAAGAGGAGGCCGACTACAAGAGACTGCACAGCTTCCCTCTCATCAGGGTAGGAGAGAAACGGGACAGTGCCTCTGCACACAGGACAAGAACATCCTGACTGGTGTTGGGAGCAGCTTGTTCTGCAATGACAACATCCAGATCACATTTTGATTGTTGTCTTGTGCTGTGTAGGCTCCAAATTGTAGGCTGCTGGGTTTGAGTATTTATAGTAAAGATGTATTTGTTTCACAGGGACATGAAATGTGCCTGCTAAAATAAATGTCAGCCTTCTAAAATTGCCTTTTGGAAATGACAGACAACTTCCCAGTGGTCCAAACTGCTGCTTTGTGTGCTGACTCAAGTCATTAAAGCACATACAAGTTCACTAGCAGATTCAATAGTGACTCATCTGTAGTTTAAATGCATGAGAGTCTGTGTTTTTTACAGATGTTTTACAGAATATGTAACCAGTGTATATTAGAAACCATGCCTTGTCGTAAAAGACAGGAAAACTTTAGGTACTTTGACAACATCCTTAAACATTAAATGATAGAAGATCCTTAAAAGTTTATTTAAACAGCAAACAAGACAACACATACTTTACAATGGGATGCGCAATACGGATTTTTGTCAGCCGATACTGACAATTACTTGCTTCTCGTGGCTGAAATCGTTAATTATCTCACATTTTCGTATTTTAAAAATAAGTTCAGAACCTGTAGTCGATGCACCCCTGAGGGTAAAAAGGCGAAGCTGCGGCAGGAAAAGATGGATGATTTTGATTTGGTATTCATAGCTCTCATAAGATTTATTGTGATAAACTCAGACTTTCCATCCTCTCCAAAAATTTGCTGAATATGCATTGCAAGGTGCAAATTGTGTCTTATTCTGAAGTTGGAAAAACACCGTCCAGCAACAGTATATGTGGGTCTTGTCTGCATTGCGTTGCTCTACGCAGGCGCGACAACAGCATGTTGTTGTTTGATTGTGTGATTCTGCCATGGCCCTAATTTGTAAAATAAAGATTTCAACACAAATTACTTACAATATTTCACCGAAGTCAAAAGTTCTGTAATAATATAAGTCCTGTGAGAATCGGCATCTCTGTGATTTGGCGTATTTAAATTTTTTTACTGAATCGATTTTGAGAGAAATACTTGATCTAAATGTGCTTCAAATACATATTTATACATGCAGAAAGCGGGCAAAAACAAAAAACTCATCATTAATGTTGCGGCGGAATAAAATCAACCTCCACTTCTGAAATGTTAATGTTACGTGGAGCCATGACATCATATCCGGCGGATAATGTGAATTCATGTAAAAAACAAACTTTGCTTATCTTGAGTGAATGCAACACAAGAAACAAACGTGGGGAGGTAATTCCTATGTCACACTGTTGATAATCACTCACAGTTGTTGACCTAAGTTTATAGTTTGTCGACATGTTGAGCAGCAACATCGGGATCTGAAGGTTTTTGGACAGTAAAAGTAGAAGAGAGGAGATGTTGTTTAAATATGGCTATAACTGGAAGATATTTGTCGTGTTGCACTTGGTTGTTCATACGAAGAGCAACAGAAATAGTTATGTCGAGAATAAAAAATGAGATGGCAAGAGAAGTTCAAACCCTGGCTCCTTTCCCGCCTCTGCACAGCTGGTCAGTTACGTCGTGAGGCGAGTGTGGATGTCAGATTGTCCGTTTGGAAATGTTTGCGAACACATCTGTGGGTGGAGGAGGTTTATTTTACCATCGGTTGGATGTAAGACAGCTATGACTTCTCTGACTGAGTCTTGAGGGCGACACACACCTATGTTGTCCGGACGTGCATCATCACCGTGGTGACACACGCCAGCTTGTATGAATACACCATTGTCCTATTTCCAAGCAGCAACATGAGTCAGAAAAGCAGCAGTTTCATTATCTGCCTCCTGGATGAGAACATACCAGCTACTGCACTGTGCTTGTATGGCATGTTCAGTGTGTGCTACAGGCTTATATTTAGATTTTTGTTTTTAATATCTTGAGTCAATAACATTTAACATTTGTGTTTGTCTCCAGCACACGGACATGCCGGAGGAAATGAGGGTTGAGACCATGGAGCTTTGTGTCACAGCCTGTGAGAAGTTTGCCACCAACAACGAGGTGAGTGAACATTTTGTGTGGTCGGAAATTGTTTTCCTGCCACGCTGTGCCTGTAGTTAATGGCTTCTGCGAGGAAATTAAATCACACGCTGTCAGCGGTATTGTGTCTGGACTTTTTGCTTTCACTGCAAGGCTTCGTTCTCTACATGTAACGATTTTCCCTTTCCTCAGAGTGCAGCGAAGATGATCAAGGAATCAATGGACAAGAAGTTCGGCAGTTCGTGGCACGTGGTGATCGGCGAAGGCTTCGGCTTCGAGGTCACGCACGAAGTGAAGAACCTGCTCTACATGTTCTTCGGAGGGAGTCTGGCTGTGTGTGTGTGGAAGTGCTCGTAGCACCTCCTCGCTGTCCTTCCTCCCCTCTGACCTGGTCACTGGGCTGGGAACGCACACCAGCTGCCAGCCAGATGCTGGTCACTCTTCTGTCGTGGCGGGTTAGTTTGTCTCACACCGCCAGCCACTGTGGCAGATAATAAACCATCAGTTGGAGATCTTGTCCCGTTCGAAAGTGTAGTTGGAAGGTAAACTTTGAGTGCAGCAGTAACTTTGGCTGGTAGGCATTAAAAATAGCTTCCTGCCTCGTCCGTCACTTTTCCTTTGTCCTCCTTGTTTTCTACTCTCCGTCCGTCTCTGAAGCCGTGCCCATGGTCCTGAACGTTTGTGAGCGCGCATGTGCAAGAACGTGAGCTCAACTTTTACAAACAATACAGCCAGCCAGGGTCTCCAAAGTCCTTTATCCTCATTCCTCTTCAGGGAGCGTGTGTGTGTGCGAGTGAGTTTATATGTTCGTGTGTGCTGGACACACACTGTTTTTTGAAAATCACATTTCATCGTCACCTCCCTCAGCAGTTTGTGCAACAGTAAACTGTCCACATCATCTGTGACTTTTCACACGTGTCTTTCTCTCTCTCTCTCTTTCTCTCTCTCTCTCTCCAACCGCACTAGTCTTTCAATAAAATTTTTAATATTTTTTATGTGTACATATTTTGATGCGACTTGAAAAACTTCTTTTTAAAGACCAGTGTCATCTTCTTACAACTGAAAGGCTCAAGAGTCTCCTGAGCCGAACGAACACTACAGCTGATCCACCTTTTCTCCCTGTAAAGGTGTTTGTAATAATCCCTATTAATATCCCCCCCCTCGCTGGGTGATATTAGCAATGTGATTGTTTTCATGTTGATGCCAGTTTTTAATGATCCAGTGCAATGGATCATTTTGTGTGACTTGACCTGATTGTACAATAAACTCTGAAATGTGGTGAAATACGAACCTTGATCGCCGTCTGTGTTCTTCATGATACTTAGTGTTCGCTGACGGTGTTCAGTTACATTCATTATGTTTTCACTCGGCATTATATGTCCAATTTATCATAAGCTAATGTAATTTTTGGAGCCGCAGCAGGGAAAGAATAATTACTACCGAGGTGTGGAAAAGATTTCTGGTAATTTAAGTAGCAAATTCGGTTTGCTGTGTTTTTTAAGAAAGAAATTATTTTGTAAAACAATTATGTCATTACATTTATTAGAAACTGCACCGACACAGCCAAAAGTGAAATGATGATATATTTCTTATTTGAATGCCTAATTTTAAAACGGTAGAATGGAGTAAAAGTCAGGGAACCAAGAATGCTCAGACTGCTGTCGGCCTCGCGGCAAACAAGATGTAATCACATCCACCGATGGGTTTTGTGTCCCACTTGCAGTATATTTTGTAACTGTTTCATGACATCCCCGCATCAGTTCGTAAGGCTGTCTGAAAAGTTCTTCTCAGCCAGTCGATAGTTGTATCGCAGGCTCAAAAGTCTTTAGAAGCAGCTGCTGAAGACCCTTTTTCATGTGGAACAAGGTCAGATTAAAGGTCGTTGGATCAATTCTGTGATCGAAGAAAGTGCAACACACCGGGCTGAACGTTTTTATTTTAAGCATCATTATCTGCCCAAAATGTATTTGTATAACACAATCCAGACACAAGACAACTCAAAGTGCCTTAAAGGGGCATACAATTACACTGAAACTGATTAAAAACAAGTAAAAAGACATTAAAAATATGAAAAATAAGAATAGAACAGGCTTAAAAAAGACGAGACAATAAAGGTCACAGTGCAGTTCAGGATGTTGAGCTCAGCCTCAGACCTGCAGCTTTCTGGGAGTTTGTTCCAGATAATGTGGTGCATAATTACTGAACCGTGCGTCCCTAATGAAAATATTTCGATTTTTTTTTTTTTTGCACAGAGGAACAACATGCCGGCAGCTGCTTTTAAACAGCTCTTTATAAATAAGAAATACACAGAGGAGAGGACCAACAAAGACGCTTCCATAAATACCTCAGAAGGGGTTTTGTGTTCACAAGGATCAAGATGTAAACGCTGAAGTGTTCGGATAGTTTGGGACTTGTCAGGATGAAGATCGAACGAGGCAGGTTTTTTCCTCGAGAAACCGGAGAAAGTTGTATTGAAAAGATGCAGCTTTAAAGTTCAAATGCAATCCCCTGAAGGCAATTTACTTTTTTAAATTTCTTTTTTTTTTTTGTGAGAAAGTTTCTCAAACTGACAGTTTTGCTTAAACAATCTTTGTGGAGTTCTCCTCGTTGAAAGGCAGCGGTAACCTCAGCCGGCTCCGCTCTGCGTGGTTCCGGGGAGAGTTGCTCCAGTTCATGAGATCCATTTTAAACGCATCAGCAGCGGTTTGGAACAATCTGTCAGTGAAACGTGAATCCCGACACGCCCGGCAGAACTGCATGGAAGAGAGAGAGAGAGGGGGAACAAGACGATGAGCAAAATAACCCGCTTCTGTTCTTTAATGCTTAAATTAAACTCCTGCAGGAATTTCAAGGTCGCTACAACCAGGAAATTAAAGATTAGTATCATGGTGAGATGCAGTAATTAAGTGAGTGACTCATCAGTTTGCTCAAAGGATGAAAAAAGGTTCAAGGATGTCGATGCAGGTTCTCAGCCGTCCGGGTCATGTTAATCTAGATGCTGTATCAGAGGCAGCTGGACTCGTTTCGGTTCCTCGACGACTTTGGTTGTTGGTTTGACATCTTTCAAACTACCTGTCTTCTCTGGCCAAGACGTTTACATAAGCTGTTTTTATCCTGGGCAGCAACCCGACAATTCGGCTGTCCTTTTTGCAGCTAGGTCCATGAATTTAGACAGACTGCGGTATATTGGGATTCTGTTTTTGGGTCTTGTTTTTTCCCACCTCCACTGCTATCAAAATCCAAGTTGTCGATGTGCCGGCAATCGCGTGAGATGGGCGGACGTGTCGATGACGTGCACTGTTGTGCGACCCACGGCGGGGAGTTTTAAAACCAGGAAACAGCTGATCACAGCAGTCGGTCCATCACTTCATCCACGGATGTCAAGATGAGCGACTGGATCGTCAACAACCAGATCACAGTGACTGTGAAAGATGATATTTTGTATGAAAAGGTCGCCGAGGAGCTCAGTCGACGTGTTGTTTCGAAACCGACTCTGGTATCACGGGGCTAAATATTCTCCCGACGCACACGTTGTACGTCACTGTCGACCCCAGCGGCGGCTTTTTTGAAAAGAAGGAACTTGCACCTCACTTTCACGTAGGTAAAGACGGCAGATTGCAGCCTTTACCTGGCTGCAAATGTGGCGCCTATTCTAAAGGGGCTAATGTTTCAAGGATATTTGCACTCACACCTAATCCGTATCAGTTCTCCACACGTTAACCACACAGCACATCTCAGGGAATAATGAGCAGGCTGCGTAAATGCATTCACAACCTGCCTGCTGCTCACATGAAACATGAAACTCCTTTATGTCCTTGTTGACACGCTCCAGACTCTCTCTCAGCTGCACCTGCACATCATTTGTGTACTTCTAATACGTCTTTATTTAATTTCTGGCTGGCAGCAAGTCACACCTGATGGATTTTTGAGAGCATGTCAACCAAAACAGTGGCACCCTGCAGCCTTTACAGTCATTATTACCTGACTTACTGCTGCATTTGTATGCGTCAACATGTTTGTGTATTTGTATCTGTACTGGGTTTGTGTGCGTTTGTATCCCTGACGTGAAATCAACCCCTATTTTAATCCTGATTTCTGTCTTAAGCTCAAACAAATCTTATTTCTGGCGTTAAAATCAACCTTTTAAGTGATAAAAACACACAGAAGTTTGACTGTGTGATGTGACGCTTCATCTTGCTGCCTCTGAACCACTAAAAACAGCTGACAGCAACATATAAACTGACAAATTAAACTCACCTTTAGAGCACATGTGCAGGGTGAAAACACAGTATAGTATATAAAAGTCCACAGCAGACCTGAGGAATATATCGATGCAAAAATAAATGTGACTTAACTTTTTAGGGGAGAGAACTGTAATGTGACGTAATGAAGTGCCTCCTTTGCACCGTGGCAGTGTGGAGGGCATTTTGACCCGGCGGCGGAGGGCAAGAGGCCGCCATTATTGACAAATCAACAGAATCTGGCGACGTCCGCCTCAGTGTTTGTGTACCCAAACACGGTGACCCTGCATCAGGTCGGCCCGCACTCAGAAATGAGTTTTCTCTCTTTCTCTTCATTTCCCTTCTGTTCACACTCATGTTGCCCCAATTTGTCAGAAGAAATTTCTCTTCCTGTGCAGGAAACACTCGGTGGTGATCTGTCTGTCACAAAGCAAGCATGTGTTCTGCTCATTACTTTTTACTGCGTGTGAATATCACATGGACCATTTACAGGCAGGCGTCTCCTTCTGCTGCCTGTGAGTCTCTGTAGAGACCTGAAACTGCATGAAAAAGTGAGTTTGCCCTCGTAAGCTGCGGTTTTCTTTGAATACGATTGGAAAAGGAAACCGTTAAGTGACACAATGAACATTTGGGCCCTGATAAAGATTTTGTGGTCATGTAACCACACCACCTAAAGTCTCTGGCTTTAGTCTTTTTCATCTTTGCAGTTTAATGAAGTTAAATTGTGATATAATTTCAATGGAGGCTTTGATACGGATGTCTCCGTATGATATATATATGTGAATGTGACCATCAGCGAGAAGATTGGCTATTTCATACCAGCACATTAGCTACAGTCTGGACCTTTGGACTGTTTGCACTGTCATGATTGCAACTTTGCCACCTCATGCTGCATACTTACAGCATAATCTATCTTCTCTGTATATTTAAATATATATTTTCTCCATTGCACTGGTATTTGGGATAACGAGACATGATATTTCACACCTCTCTGCGTTTTTAACATATTTCTGGAAGCGACACTGAATCTGACCTTGAACCTCGATTAATGAGATTTGAGATCTTTCTCTAAATTTCTCTTGAGAGCAATTTCATCCAGTTTTGTTGCGTCGCTGCCGCGGTTGATTGTTAATTTGGCTGCAGCGCTGACGGGTGCCACAGCCCCCCTGCTTGTGACGTTGCCAGTTCTCGACAGGAGATTTGGCAGGAATCTGCCCTCTGAACAGCAAAAATGCATTCTTAACATGTCAGTGTTGAGAAGCAGCTCAGGCCCGAGAACCGCTGGCTTTACAAATCCCTTTGACATTTCTCCGTCCTGTAAACATCTACCCACACAACTGCAATGGATTTGACCGGGAATGCGTCCGGATTTGTGCGGATTTAACACACTGATTTAACGTTCACCCGGTTTCACCTGGTCGGCCCGTTTCGTGTGAAGCAGGCGGCGCATTCTGCAAATGACTGTAACAGCCGTCTGATGAATCCGGCGGGTCCTGTGTCGGTAAACATGGCTCCACCCTGTGCGTCTCATTCATTATTCACCTCAGACACTCTTTATATATCTCCTCCCTCTCTCTGTGTCTCCTTGGCGTTGTTAAATATTCATACAAGGAGCCGCAGAGTCGCCCCAAAGACTCTGTTTGCTCAGTCTCAACACAGAATCGCTCTCCCCAGTGTGTGGAGAGAAGGCTCACTGTGCTGCCGGAGGCTCGACATGAACTTGAGGCGAAGTTACAGACATCATTATCACCAGAGGAAACTATTAAATACCACGCTCACATCTCTTTTCTTATGTATTTCCATGTTTTTATTGAAACACTGTGCACTGATTTGTTTATGTTTCTGCATATTGCGTTGCACGTTTTTTTAGTTTTTTTGTGCACTTTCCCAAAATAGGTTATATTAAATGTAATTATTGTGAGGAGGAGAAGTCCTTTATATACACCGGATGGCTTCTTCATCTCTTGAAGACAAAATAAAAGAGCCAAATGTTGCTCATTACAGTCTAGTGTTTGTCCATCTCTCAACAATTCTCTCTTGTGCAGTTTCACTTTGTTAAAAGAGTTTAAACTTGTGGCTCTTCGAGACTTTTCAAAGGCCTTTTAATTTTTTTTATTATGATAGTCAAACAAGTTATTTCTCAGCTGTTGTGACACGCAAAATATATTATCTATAGTTTTATTTTTGGGCCACAGTGCATCACGTGATGTTATAACACTGTTTGGCCACTAGGGAAAATTGTCTTCCAAGAGTGGCGCTCGCATTCAACCAGGTACCTAGTCTGCAACCGTGGTTGATGTGAGGCGCAATAGCTGGCTAATAAAGTACGGCTGAGCAGCAGCTGGCACCGGTTCCTATGTGCATAATTTAATTATCGATTCTTCTCTTCCTCAAGTTTTACTCACTGTAAATAAATCACCATTACCGCTGTGAGCAAAGGCTTTAGCAGTGAGGACACACATCTCTCCTTAACTACAGTTGACATTTTCTAACCTTAAGTTGGACTAAAGGTCGTACAAATAATGAGTTTCCAAGAAAAGAGGCCGGTTTCAGACTCTTTACAGTCCAACCCGCGGGAGTGTTTTCACACAGCGTGTTGCAGCAACAGGCAGTGGAGGAAAAATATGTTTTATAAAAATGTGGGAAAACCACTGATTAGTGCTTCAGCTGTTGATGTTGAACTTCAAACACAGTTTCTGTGCCGTCACACTGTGTCCTCATTCGAAGCATCTCTGTTATGTTGGAAAAGCTCAGTGCCGTATCTTAGCAACCTCCTTACCACCTGCAATGATGTGCGGAGGGAAGGTTGGAGCCTCCGTGTGTGTGTGTGTTAGTGTGTGTGTTAGTGTGTGTGTGTGTGTGTGAAAAGACACAGGAAGTAAAACGGAGAAGACATCTGTAGGGGGTTTAAGATGTGGTGACTGACAGCTCTCAGAATTCAGTATCTGATGTTGAAACAGACACTTCGTGATGGAGCGAAAAGTGAGTTTAGCGACTGAAAATTCAGATTTCAACAGTCGCTGACGGAGCCGGAGAGTTAGAGAGGAGTGGGGAGAGATGAGAGCGTGACAATAGTTAGAGACGGAGGGGCGACGGAGGACAGCGAGCGTCAGGGATGCATTTTTCATCCCAACAGCGCTGGTGGGCTTTTTATATTGAGAGACGAGAAAAAAAACAATCCAGTTTTAATATGAGCGTGTGCTCGTGTGGCTTCTTCTGCGAGTGTGTGACCGCCGGCTCCTGTGGCTTTGTGTCCCACCAGCTCATTTCTAGACTTGAATAAAAGGGGCGCCATTTATTAAGTTTTGGGAAAAGTGGAGGAGGATGGTGAAATGCAGCCAGAGACGACTGGTGTGTGTGTGTGGATCAGGCTAGAAACAGCTTGTTTATAATACATCACTGAGGAGACGGAGACAGAGAGAGTGTCAGACAACAACAGAGTCACTTGGCAATAAAAGTAAACTGGCTACAGGGCTGGTAGGTGAGCTGAAGTGAGGAAAACAAATCATGAGATCCGAGGGAGAGAAAACGGAGATGACAGTTGTGAAGCTGTTCGCGTCCTCTCTCTCCTGATTGATTCCTCTCGTCGCCCCGCCGAAAGACTGGAGGAATCTTTGGGAGCCTTTTGCTTCACTTGCAGCAAGAAATTGAAATAAAAAAAAACCCCGCATACTGCGTCCTGATGGTGGCTGAAAGGGGATCGGAAGAGATGATCACACTGGTGCTGACAACCCTGAAAGTCATGTCAATTATAAAAAAAACAGCTCCGCTATCCAAGGCTGCCACCACGACGAGGCCAAACAAGAATGCCAACCAAAATGTAATAAGCAGGACGGCCAAAGAGTTCAAGCACACGCTGATTTCAATTCTAACACGACACAGTTCCATGATTCAGCGAGGCAAAAATTAATTATCCTGTCAGATTCGTAGTCTTTGCTCCCCACAGTGAAAGACTCTCTGCTTTCTTTCTTTTTGGAAGCGACCTCGGGCTCCATGAAACGCACTTCAAGTCTCATTTATTATCACTGTCGTTACTGTACAGACTGCTGGTGTTCAGTCACAGCTCATCGTCAGTGGGGAAGCAAAAAATGAATGTGTTGAGACAGAAGAGCATAATGAGTCCCAGCGTGGCCGTTCACCGCAAACTGGTCACTGAAGGGTTTGACAGGTGTGGAAATGACAGGAGTCAAGTTAAACCACAAAATGACACACTTGCCTTCCGACATACGTTGATTTGTGTGTTGAAAATACCTCCCGACACACAGTTTCATGGGACCGTAACGCCACAAATGTTCATCTAATACCACCTACAGATGTTTAGCTTCCTTTGAGTTGGTCTCCGTCAGCACGTCACATATATTCTGATACGCCACTGGACGTAGCTTTTTTTAGCCGACAGGTAAAACCCACCGAGATGCGTCCTAATCTTTTGAGTTTAAATAATTCAGACCCGCCGAGACACCCTGGCCTCTAAACTAAAGAGCCCGTGTTTGCCCGCGAGGACAGTCGTGACCCTTCTGCATAATAAAAATTACGCACATGCAGCGATCGTCTACGTTCTGCTTCCTTCGGCGTCCGACTTCTTTTCCCCGCCTTTTGGTTTTTACATCACGTTAATCCCGCTCGCTTTTCATTTGCATGTAGCTCGTGTGTTGCGATCCAGAACATCATCAATGCTTTATGAGCGCCGATGAATAATAAATGAATATGACCACCTGCATGAACGCAGGAGGAGGCTCGCGCTAAAATCTGTTCAATGCACTTTATTAAGCTGATAGAGATGAGTCATTTTTTTTAGGGTAGGGGGATTCCTTTCTCTCTGCGCTGTCGATACACTGCATTCAGACAGTCATGAGGGCTGTGTGGCGGCATTTTGCTAAACTCTCTCAGATCTCCGTATGAGCCACACATAAAGCCTTACAACATGTAGATAACACGCACACGCCCAGACTTTAAAGAGCCCACACTTCACAGGAACAGTGCATCCTGTGGGAATCTCCATGAAGTCTGAGGTGCCTGATTCAAAGTCTCAGAGCAGAAACACTCGCAGAATATAAAACATCTGCTCTCACACCGCCTGGTTATTAAAGTCCACATTGTTGGAGCCTTGAACAGACTGCAGATAATTCACTGTTTGTGTACAGAGAGTGTATTTACACAGAATAAATGTTCCTCTCTGCTTTTATTCCTCCTGCAGCGTGATGTTAGATCTACAGGGACAACTACTGAAGCCAAAGTGCGCTAAAACATTTACCTTCGAATCAACGTATGAACAACGTACGCATATGTCAAATATAATTCTCAGGCCTTTTGTGGCTGCAGAGGAAGCTACTTTTCACCTAATATATCGCCTCAAGTGATGTCACTGGCTGAGTTGAATTGTGGGTAAGCGCCAGGTTATGAAAAGCAGTCCACTGGTCCAGCATCACACTCTGTTAACACTGTTGGACTTGGTTATAAACTACTGAAATCAAAATAGGATACAGCAGAATAACACGTCGCCCTTGTTATTGTTTTTCCTTTTCAAAGAAGCACCCACATTACCCACAATGCACTGAGAGACATCCCTGGAGGCAGTTCAGCAGCTGTAGGAGTAATACTGTAAATATCTATAAATATAATCTTGATTTTCTTTGACTGTTCCTTTGAAATCATATTTAAATCAGTGTTAATCCAGATCACACCGCATGTTCCAGTGTGAGTGTGTGTGTGTGTGTGTGTGTGTGTTGAAGTAGCTCCTGATTGGACGGTCCCGGCTGTCATGAACAATCAGAAAGTTCGCCCTTCCAACACGGCCTGTCAAGCATGAAACGCACGTTTACATTTAGAGTTTTTTCATAAAATAGAAAAGAAAAAAAAGTTACACTCTTTTGTGAAGTAACTTTCCGAGACTTTGTAGAATAAGATCAACCCGCGTTGTGGAAAACGAGGAGGTGGAAGTGACACCCTGAAGTAAGTTTTTCAAAGGTCTGACTGATGAACGCAACGACAAAAGGGACAGACGAGACAAATAAACGGGCAGAACAAGTCTGACCGACTGGAAAAAAAAAAGAGAGAGAGAGAGAAAGTAAACACATTGATCCACATCCAGATCACTTTAACCTGGCAGCCACATCTGAGTCTGGTACGCAGAAAAGTGCAAACAACCTGAGTGAAGTGAAGCTGCCTGGATCCTGGACAGAGTCAGCAGCAGCAGCAGCGAGGCGACAGCAGGGATTTTAAAAGGAAGGAAACTGTGCGTAAGTTGCTTTTTGTTTTTCAGAAAGTCAAAGTAGGCTGGGATTGACCGTTGTTATACACAGACCGCATGATGCTCTGACTTTATTTTTGTACCATATGGCTTCCCTCGTATCATCCGAGCGTCTTTTGCACTGATTTTTTCTTCCTCCCTCCTTCCCTCCACGCGTTCACCTCTCCTCGCCCTCTCTCAGCTCCTCTCGGTGGGATGATGAGGCGTATGCGCAGTCGCTCCAGGACAATCTGTCTGTCCTTGGCCTTCGTCACCGTTTTCCTCTACCTCCTGCTGGCGTTTGTCTCTCTTCCCATTCACCACCAGCCCTGCGACCCCCCGCTGCCGCCGAGGACACACGTCCTGCGAGACCTGGCACGCGCCGACTACACCTCTGTGGGGCCGAGAGGTCCGACCGATGCCACACATAGAGATTCTTCCAATAAGGGTGCCAATAAGGATGCCAAAGGCCATGTGCGAACACTTTCCGACGGGCTCTTGGGTAAAATAACCTCAATGAACATGCCAGGCGGTGTGCGTCGCCACGGCACCGACCGGGCAGAATCTGTGGCGTCTGGGCTGTCGAAGCTGGAGGCATTGTTCGACCATCCGCTTTACAATCTGCCCAGCCCTCCTATCCCCGAGGAAGACTGGCTGCTGAAGGTGAAACCGAAGATCAAGCCGAGCGAGAAGAGCTCCCAGATGTGGTCAGTATATACAATACAGTTTAATGTGCACAAAGGACTCTTTGTGTGTGTGAGATTTCTCCTCTCACATAATGTCACAATCAAAAAAAAAAAAACAAACCTTCCCATAAGCCCTTCACCTCGAGCAGACACAATCGTATTTGCTTCATCTGAAGTCTTTCAGCTTTTCAGTTCCTCTCAGTTGTTGTAGTCAAGTCAATAAAACGTTGCGCCCGCGAGGGTTATTATACTCGACACCTTGCTACCCAGACACAACACATCCACTCAATAGGAATCCGAAGCAAATAAAAGCCAAAGGCGAAAAATACACTTTAATGGACGACTGTACGCAGAGTTCTGTTGTGTTACACTCGTATAAGATTTTCAGCAGATGGGTCAGACAGCAGGGAGCAGACGTGATCTCCTGTTTGTATTCGTCACAACGCTTGTTACTATAGGTTTCCGTGGTGTCTCCGCAAGTATGCTCGGCGCTTCTGTAGGTTTGTCGGTCGATGTGTTTCCACGCAGCATTTGCAGACGCAAAAAGAAAATACGAGCGGCCTCGTCGGAATGCTCCAAAATGTTCCGTGGCATCTTTTTCCGCTCTGGTCGAAAGTAGAAAATGTTACATTCCTGCATCGGTCTTGATCTTTGCACTTAACATTATCTGAAATGTTTCCAACAATGTTCAAACCCAGAGAGATCGGTAAGTTCACTCAAGGTGACGGCGTGTTTTAATTAGTCGTCTGTCGATAAAACTTCTGGAAAAAACATCCGATGGTTCGTGAAAGATTGAGCGACTAAACACAAAGGAAAAAAAACTTTAAGAAGTATCGCTTCCTTTTTTTTTTACAGTTCTCTGAGTCACATAGATTGTCATCAATAGTGGTTGTTTAATAATGAAGACAACAAATCCCATGAAGCTACTCGTGTCTTTGGTTTTGACGGAGAGACTCCTCAAGGCAGAAATGACACACTGTGTCATAGAAGCTGAAACTAACTTTCTGAAGCTATTCATTATTGTTTTATCTATAAAATTTCAGAGCACAGTAAAAAAATATCGCCATCAAGAACCTAAGATGGCGTTTCCAAATGACCGGCAGTCAAACACCCAAAGAAATGAAGAAAGTTTCACACTTAGAAGCTTTAGAAAGCGAATTTACTGGATACATGACTCAACCAAAAGTATTTCTGATTCTTTTTTTCTGTCTTTATATGTGAATGTGTTGGTGATGCTGCTGAATATGTCACCAATTCTTTGTTTGGCTGAGGTGCGTCTGGTGCCGGTGTCTCTCAATTAAACCAGAGAGAAGAACATAATCCGTCTCTCTCTCTCTCTCTTCAGGGTGAGCGCTAGCAAGGAAGGCTACGAGGACGTCCAGTGGAACAGCAGCAGTACCAGCCATCCTCCCTGGCTGCGCTTCCACCTGGGCATCTCCCGCTGGCAGCTGTACCCGCGCCGTGACCCCAACATGGAGCCGCTGACCGAGCAGCTCGCCACGCAGCGCATCGTCAGTGCAGGTGTGACACAAGAGTGCAGAGCCGGACACTCGTCTTACAGACGGAGGTGTCAGACGATCAAACGAGAGTGGACAGGAGGATCTGAGTCAGTTTTGAGGGTGACTCAGTTTTGATATAATAAGTGAGAGACTTTGGTCGGCTCAAAAACCAGCAGATCTGTCAGAACCGGGACTAATTTTTGCCTCCAGGGTGAAACCTCTTAGTGGAGAAGGTGGGCCGGCTTCAGGGAGAGAGAGAGAGAGGGCAGATGAAGGGAAAGCTTGCTAAGATCGTGCGACACCTGAGGTTTAGGGTTTGACTTTCAAATGTAGATTCGCTTCTTACTTCTCTTGAAATGAAAGCTACTGTGAACCTTTGAAGGGCCTCGGGGGCTCAGCAGAGGATGGAGATGAATATACTGTATGAATCACTGGCCGGGGAGCAAACACCTCAGTGCCAGTCAATCAGCGACGTCTCTCCACACTAACTTGTTTCCACTGTTTGTGTATTCGGTCTGGTTTAATTAAACGAGTAACTGTCCTCGCTGGCTGATTCTGGCAGCGCTCGTGGACAAAGGTATGGTGTTGTGGTATGAACATATCACCGCCTCCTGCCATAAAAAAGCTCTTGATCTGGCTAGCTCTTGCAATTTTAATGCTATTCTTCATTTTCAAAGGATAAGTTCAGGCAAAAATGAAAGTTGGGTCAATATCTACTCACCCTTAAGTTTCCAAGTCCGCGAAACATTTCTGGAGCTCCACAGCAGAACGGCATTGCTGCATTATCCTAAACAACTGAGAAATAAATCTTGTTTTGAAACTCAGTACAGCTCGCCCAGTGTAACCAAAGTGTCTGAAAGCTCTGAGATACTAAATCGATTTGAAAAGATTTTTTTTTTTAAATTTACACTGAATCTCGCGCACCCGCTTCTGACACTTTTAGCTGAGCAGCTACTGTGAAAAGTTCGGCTCAGGAAGGGAGGGCGTAAACAGAGATACGAGGAAAAGTTGAGAAATGATTTCAGAGCTCATACTTGAGATCGTCAAGTGTTATTTCACCTTCCAAAGGTGACACAGCCTTGACTCAACAAGCAGCGGCATAAATATAGACAGGAAGCAGTTTTTTTTTATTTTGTGCTCGAATCTTCACTCAACCTTGACAAACTGCACGTAATTTGAAAGCAGGAGGCCTCAAATTCTAGTCATTTTTTCCCCCCCGAATTTCCACTTCCAGTAACAAAACAGCGGAACAAACAGTTAATTTCTCACCGTGTTTTTTTTTTTTTTTGCCAATGCAAATTTGGTTCATCGCTTTGATGAATTCTTTTTGATATTAAACTTCAAAGCGTGCTTACAGAAAAGACAGTGCGAGTGCCTCTTACAGCCCAGCGTGACAGTGACTGTAATCAAGACAGATCAAGGACGGTAAGAATGTGCAACAACAAACGGGCGCTTGTTAAGCAGCCGCGGCTTTGTCTTAATAACAGAAGATAGAGATAAAGAGATACATTTGCTCATTTGAAGAAATAATGATCATATATATGTAGTAGAAAATATATAAATGGACTTAAAGAAACATTTAGAATACGTCGTTCTGATTTATTGTAGCTAATGTCTCTGCTAATACCATGTTAGAGGGTGAAGGCTGAGTGACACGTGAACGTAATGTTCTGTGTGTGTGTGTGTGTGTGTGAGAGAGATGACACAGGGGTGTGAGTGAACTGTTATATTGCAATGACGCACATATATTCTTTGTTATATTTTGCTGTGTATGTGTATGTGTGTGTGTGTGTGTGTGCCCCATTAAAGGCCAGCATGTTTGGTCACAGCACCGTGTGTGTTTGTGTGTGTGTGTGTGTGTGCAGACTGTGTGTGCTTTGTTGCTATGGAAACGTTCTCGCCATTGTTTTTCAGTGCAGAAGTCTGGGGGGACGCAACTGAAGCTGGTGATGTCATTTCCTAACTATGGACAAGCCATGTTCAAACCCATGAAGTGAGTCGCATGAAGTGGCAGATCCATCACACTGAATAAAACCAGAAAATAATCCAGGAAAGAGGGAATCGATTCAGTAAATCTAGAGGGGGGATGCATAGAAAAAGGCTTTTTAATTCCTCTGACAACTGAGAATTGTCGCGAGCGAGTAAATATTAGAAAGGACCGTGTCAAATATTTCCTTATGCCAAGTTAAGAGTTTGGTTTTAATGGAGAACAGAAACTTCCACAGCCTGTGTGTGCTTGTTCAAAGCAAGAGAACAAATAAAAGAGGCTTGTATGAATATAATTAACGCATTATGTGCTACAGTTTGACTTTCTCTCTCTCCGACAGGCAGGAGAGAGATGAGGAAACCAACTATAACCTCTACTACTTCTCTGACTTTGAGAGACATAATGCAGAAATCGCAGCTTTTCACTTGGACAGGTACCAAGTCCAGTTTTTCGTCTACATAGAGTTTGCCACAGTGAGTGTAACGCTGGGGGAAATGGCCACAAAATGAAAACACGTTACGTAACTCTGAATCGTATTTTCTTCTCGACTCCCTTCCCATTCTCTTTTGCGTTTGTCTTCTTGTCCTCATTTCCTCCTTCCCCTCCCCGACTCTCCCTGCAGGATTTTGGGCTACAGGAGAATCCCTCCGGCGGTGGGGAGGCTGGTGGACGTGGTCGAGGAGATCAAACATGTCACCACCGACCGCAAGGTGGCTCGAACCTTTTTCACTTCCCCTGGTACCCCCCTCACACGAGCCTCCATTATTCTTTCAGCCCGGCTGTTTGTCAGCCGATTCTGAAAAATCTCTTTTGATTTGTTTTCCTTTTTTCTAATTCTCTCTGGTCACAACCACCCACAAACTCTTTTATCCAAATGTTTTCTTTGTCATTTTCATTTCCTCCCCTCCTCTCCTCTCCTGCTCTGTGCTCCTCTGGCTCCTCCTAGTGGGTAACGTATGTTTCTACGGCCAGTGCTCCTACTACTGCTCCACAGAGCACGCCGTCTGCGGTCGGCCCAGAAAGCTGGAGGCCTCCCTGGCTGTCATGCTGCCCGATCTCTCCCTGGCGTCCCGCAGGTCCTGGAGATCCCCTTGGAGACGCTCCTACAGCCGCAGCAAACTGGCAAAGTCAGTGGGAATATCTGTCTTTAGTTATAGAGTGTGCTAGATGAGATGAAGTGATTCAACGTATTCAGCTCAGCACGCCCTCAAGATGTACAAAAAAAGCCCCCAAATGTCTCTATGTGAGACCAGAACAACAGCTACAGTGGTGTTACAGTCCATTACTGATTAATTGATGTCTGTCTGTTTCAGGTGGGAGTCGGAACCAGACTACTGCTCGACAGTGAAAAAGACGCCGCCGTACGACAAAGGCACACGACTGGTGGACTTCATAGATCTGGTCATACTGGACTTCTTGATGAGTAGGTTTATACTGTGTGCAGTGTTTTGTAAGAGGTCAGAATCAAACGTCAGACTCTTTATAATGCAGGTTAGAGACGAGTTAACGAAGTTGTTACCTGCGGCTCGGCACAAAGCAGGAGAGTCGTGACTTGAGTTTGGCTTCTTGCTGAACCCTCTTTGATGTTGCTGATGTGCAAAAATCTACCCTGTGGAGAAAGTCTTCAAGGCTGAGGAGTTAAATATAAATGTTCAGGTGTTATTGCATTGAGTTTAATGCTGGAGGATGATGTGTTTGTCTAAAAAAATCCCCAACACAAAAGCCGTGAACTGTTTCAATTGGTGAGGCAGCTCACATATCGAAGCACTTTCACCTCTCCAAGGTTGCACATGGGCAGCGGAGGAGAAGTTATTGAGGAATTTAATATTGGAGTTACAGGTGTTACAGTGCAGGTGGTGACCCATCGGTTTGTGTGACCTGCAGTGTTAGATGAAGATCCTTTAAAAGCATCAATACCACGTCATAATATCTAAAATCTTACTTGGCTAAAAGCAAGCAAATTTACTGAAAATAATATAATGAAAGTACCGATTTAGCGGAAAATTGCTCTGTGACTGATTTACACAAAAAAATTACAAAAGCAAATGATTTATATTGATAAGTCAACTACAAAATATCAACCACAGCCTACTTTTTTAAAGCCTACTTTAAATAAATTTGGTTTGAAACACTTTATAACGACCATCGTTAATACATTTTAAAGTTAATAATAGTTAGTTCACTGTGCGCAAACACTGAATTGCTTTTAAAAACATTTATTAAGCAGCTGTTTATTGCTTAATTGTTGTTGTTGTTTAGAGCACATTGAAAATGGTTAATCGATACTGTGTAATTCATCTATAAGCATCATTCAGATTGCCATTATCTTTACAACTGCTGAATAAATCTTGTATAAAGCTTGTCATTGCATGTTAACAGTGAAATAACTATTAACTAAAGTTTAAAGACATTCAATCTTGTCACCACTGATCTTATATCACTGTGTTTAACTATGTTTGCTATAGTTATTAGTTATTTTTATGTGAAGTTTTAATCACGTCCTGCCGAGGGACTGCAGATTTAGATTAGCTCTAAGCTAACTCTGGTCATTGTACATGGTCCCTCTACAAATAAAGTTAAATACACCTTTAATACACAGTTACTGTTATTATTGATGGTTATTATGAAGTCTTATCGGCTTCTTTACTTAAATAGGATTTTAAAAGCAGGGTTATTACTCACAGTAGTAGTTTAACACTATGTTGTTGATGTTTTTAGCAAAGAATAATTAGCATTTATGTTGGCCTCACGTCTTCCAACACGGATCTGCTGGGTCACCAAACACGGTGTGACACCTGAATGACTTGCTGTGATTTCTCGTCGGTGTTCTCTGTTGTTTCCTGTCGTCTGGAAACGATCTACACCGGGTTAAATACGAGCTTTTAAGGCTAAAGGTTACTAACAGCAACAGCAGACATACTTGACCTTCACCAGCAGACCGGCCAGCCCCATACGTCACTGCGCGAGCGTTACCGTGGCAACGAGCCGTCGCCGTGGTTGCGTTGACAGACAGGTAAGTTAGTTCCTCTACTTATGTTGTTAGCTAGCTCGTTGTTTAAAAGTACTTATTTAACTTTTTAAACATCACTACCTGCTTTCTTATCCTCTTGTGGAGCAGTAACATGAACAGGTGTTCAACTGCGACGAGTGAAACTTAAACGTCTTCGGTTTACAGTTAACTTTAGTTAGCGAGTATAACTTAACTAACGTTAGCTAACATTAACTAGCAAAAAGTGATTTTTATGTAAAGCTCTGCTAGTGAACTTTATGAATGAACTGGAGTTGAGGAAGCTGTAAAAAGTTCATTATAGGCGGCATATCTAGGATAGTTACACAACAGTGTATTAAAATGTCTCCCAGTCACAACAAGTTGTATCATTGCTTTATAATTGTTGGTAAGATTTATTGTAAGCTAATTGCTAACGTTTGTCTGCAGAGATATCAACATTTTAGCAGCAACATGCTGAGTCTCTCAGCATTCCAAACATTTTTCAGGATTTGTGCTCAGATATATGGCTTAGTAAAAGGATAATGCTGATGTTGGTTACAGATAACTTCTTTCGAATTCAAAGTTTCTGCTTATCTGTGTCTAAAATGATGTTTGTTGCTTACAGTGAGGGACACAATCCTTATAGAGACTGCTGATATCATGTACGTCTTTATCTAAAAGCAGTGATTTTGTTTTTTGTGTCGCTACTTACAGGAGCACTATGTAGTTTTGGGGAAATAAATTTAAGTCAGAAAAGAAATAATAAGCTTTATTTGTATAGCAACTATTAAAGCAAAGTTTACAAGGTTCTTTGACAATCAAGCAAAAGAAGAAAACTCAGGAAGACAATATTACAGAATCAATACTCATTAGTCAAGCCAAACACAAGGTTGCCTCCTCTGAGTTAAAACAAGAAAGCAGAACTGAAAATGTAAAAAAACAAAAAGTCATTATGAGTCATACAGGTAAAAGGTCTTAAAGTGATAAAAGGGGCAAAATCACAGAAAAAGTAATGCAAAATTGAAAGATCCTCAGTGACTACTTTTTAAAAATATCTCTGAATAAACTAAATAAACAAACTCTGTTGGGGTCCGTGACTGAATAAAGTGAATAAACAAACTGAGCTTGTATTATTATCTCATTAATATTTCAATATTTAAATTCTGAGTTTGAATTTCTTCTCCAAATACTATGTAGTGCCTCTTTCACCATACAGGATATGTTTGGCATGATATACTGCTGATCCACACTATAGATTTACATTAAGTTTTTGTTCTTTTTTTCCAGAAATTCCAGAGGAAAGTCCTAATGTAGATTGGCAAGACAACGTTTGTGCCACTTAAACCTGCTGACGGAGAAAGATCAGCAGCATGTCCGCTGCCCCTTCAGAGAAAAGATCCTATGATGGAGACATCACTCGGCCTGGATCCAAAGTCAAGAAAAAGGCCCACGCTCATGAAGTGGCTTTACCTCCTCTATGCTGGGAGCCACCTTCTCTCTCAGCAGCCTTTGTGGCCAGGCCTCTGTTCAGAAATGTCCCCTCTGATAGGCTTTCATCAATGGTGGAACTTCCTCGTCTTGCAGCCAAAGGAGGACCTGGAAAAGCCACAGATGATACAAAATGGACTGAGAGACCTCGACTAATGGCCTCAGCATTATGGACCCACATCCCTGTCAGAGCTGCTGATGAGTCAACAGCACAGAGGTTCATGGAGTAATTTGTTAAGATACACATTTTAAAGTTGTGGTTATTCGTGTAATATCTTACTGTTGACATACTGTTGTAGATAAAATGACAAATCTGATGTTGTTGATGGTTTGCAGTTGGACTGGATGTGTATTCATAGATCTTTGTTACAATTTCTGGATTTAGGGTAATTCATATTTTCAGCTTGTCAAGTGGTACTTTTTTAATTACCTTCCATAAACGGGTGACAAATTTAGACAGCGACATTCACTCCTCAAAATGTTTGACGACCTAGTTAATGGCTCCTTTGTTTACACTCAATTTTCATTGCTTCAGTTTTACAGGGAAAGATGAAGCCATAAAAATCGCAACATGTAACGATAAAAAGATAACGACGGTGAGAAACGGGCAAGTGACCAAACCAAATGAAGATCCTCTCACTGGCACAGAGGTAGTTCAGATCTTTGCCAGAAAAAGAGACCTGGGAGAAATGGAGCTTTATTACCTGAAAGAAGTGGCCGGAGACTCTAACAGGTACAGTAAAATAAGGTTATGTGCCAGCTGGGGTGCACACAATTAAACCGTGAATACACAGCGATATGTCTGCTCTGTTTCCAGACCATATGACCTGCAAGTGGTCCATTCCAGTGAAGCTGGTTCTGAGCACTACATCTTCTCCCCTAATACTGTCCTACATGTGACGGAGAGGGGTTATGGTGGACTTGTGAGCCTTGCAGAGTGGCACAGAGAGTCTACATTGTGGAAAGCCTTGCAGGAGATCCAGTTCTTCAGGGACTTTAGACTGCGGAAAGCTTTCACCCGGTGAGTTACATCCAAATTATGTTGTCTCTCTTTAGTTCAGGGTTTTGTTATCTCCTAATTACTGATTATTTTACCAGGAAAGTCTGACATATCTGAATCCCTCCGGGCATAATGTCTGTCTAAACGAATTTCCTCTAAGCAGAACTTGAATTCTATTAAAAGGTGGAGTAAGTAATTTCAGGTCATAAAATCCTAACGCTTTGAGTGGGTGATGCACAGCTTGAGCAGTCTCTGTGAATTGTTTTGTTTTTTAACTGGCAGTAGACAGTTCATTCTTCATTCTGAAGTAAATGTTGATTGGGAAATGTAATGGGTAAAGAATAATGAAATTAGCAGTGATTACCGTGGTTCACTATAAACCTTTCTATCACGATACAATTTCGTCTGCCACCAGGCCGCCCGGGGAAAGGGATTTCCTGGCGATCCATTTCTGCTACAGACTAAATGATTGAACGAACTACAGTTTTGTCCTACATTGTTGTTATTTGTAACTCTGAGGAAAACAGAAGTGATCTAGTTGTCTTTGCAACAGTGGCAGCAAAAATAATATGGCTTGGAAATGCTGGGTGTCGGGGGGGGGTTGTTAGCTGCCGCTTTAAGCTCAATAAGCACAGACCATATTTCAACAGAAATTCTTCCATTTGTCCTGGGCGTCGAAATCTTCCAGGACATGTGCTCCAGCATACATATCTTCCAATATAAACCCTGCTCTTGGTTTGTGTTTTATCCTCCTCCTTCGTCTGCTTTGTGTTTTTTTCATGCCAGGTGGCGTAAAGTAATTTTTCAGCGCCGCTGTGAGGATCTGCAGGATATGCTGGTTGAAGCTGTACCTCAGTTCCGAAATGCTCTTTTTCTGTTCGCCAGGTGAGTCACATTCACATTGAATTGTGATTTTTGTAAGATGAGACCAATGTTTAGCTTCAGTTGTTCTGATTCTGTATCTTTTACAGAATCATTGAAGAACTGAAATGGACACACCGGCTGCCCCAGGACGAGTCTAGATCCTACACGTTGCTGGAATTCAAGGATGCGCTGATAAGCATGAATCAAGAGCGTCTGAAGATACTGGAGGAATTATCACAGTGTCGCGGTGTCATCCTGAATACGGTACAGTTTTTTCTGTTGTAACAAAGTCAAACCAGTTTTAAGCTGTGAAGAATAGTTTTAATGATAGAGCAATCTAGAGACAGTTTTTATTTGGTTCATGAGAAAAGTCTCTGAGCATGGACAAAAACCTCCAGTTTTATTTGGGAAAGAAGCCTTTCCATTTCTGGCATCTGGTCAGTTTTCTAGGAAGTATGATACATATGTTATAAAAATCTTATCACTTAAGAACTTGCAGTGGTGTTTTTTTTGTCACCAGGTGAAAGAGGACAGCTATAAGGCACACCAGGAGCTGCAGCTGCAAATGGAATATGCTAAAAAGTCGTATAAAAGCTGCGAACCCATCTACCTCCATCTGGCTCGCCAGCGGGAGCTGAATAAAGACTTGGCTCGGTCAGAAAGCATCTTGCAGAAATTGGGCAACTTTGCTGCTCTCGTCAACCAAATGATTGTGCAGAGTCTCGTCACGATCATCCGACAAGATGCCATTTCTTTTCTCAGCCATGTCTTGAAGGTAACAATAGAGCGTTGTCCTCTTTGTCTTTAAAAACACAGGATTTTCAGATGGAGCACTGTGGCATATTTCTCTCAAGGTTATAACAGGAGAGATATGGATATAAGACTTGAATTACAATGAAGCAACACAACTACATAAAATAATGGAGAAAGAATCAGATAAAGCTAATTGACAGTGGATTTAATTATCAATGATATTAATGCTTTATTGATGATGTATGATGTGTTTTTGTGTGCTAGAGGAAGACATCTCAGCAGTGCTGTCTCTTCCACACTGAGCTTTGTTTCAGTGCCAGTAGTCAGCTGACCTTGAACCCACCAGTGCATGTATTCCAAGAAGCAGTGAGTGAAGCCATCCTGACCATTGGTGATTCAGTCATTCAGGTAATTATTCCACTTGCACAAAGCAAGCTACACCGAGCATTGGATAGTATTAATGTTACTGGAACTGTGATTCATGGTTGTTACAATTGGTAATGGTAAAAGCAAATCACAGCACAATGTTTCATTTCATAATCTCAGCCCACCATAAACAGAAAAGTGGCTGACTAACAGAGTGACTATAATACTGAAACAAACTGAAAAATGAATGTGAATGAATAAATCAGTATCTCCAAAAGGTTGTAAAGCCTTGAATACACCTATGATCTATTTAGTTTGCTCTACAGCATAGATGATAATACTTTATATTTAGTAGTGACATTCATTGCATCTGTTCATTTTGGCAATGCGGTTGTCATTTTGATCAGCCAGAGTTTATCACCCGCCTCACAACACCTTTCTTTTCCATCAGATGTGTGACACTTGTGGATTCTTCCTAGAGAACAGCAACAGCGTCTTCAACTCTGGTTTCTCTCAGAAATTAACCTCTGACTGCAGTCGTATTGAACATGTGACTTTGACAGGTACAGCCATGCAGTATTCATATGAAACTTTGCCAGAGCAGATACATTTTATGTAATTTATTTTATTTTATAAACAGTGGGAAGACAGGTTGTTTTCAGTCTACGTGTGTTTTAATTCCCAGGGGAGGATAAGAACAGTGATGAAACGGCTGGTTGCAGAAAGTTTTGCTGCTGGACATCTCGCTGGCCGGTGCTGCCTCAGGAGATCTCGCTGATGGTGCAGGGCAACAGGGTGCACGGCTGTTACCATCCCCTCCTCAAGAGGCAGCTGGAATGGCAGATCAGCATTAATGATGTTTGGAAACAAATTGAGAAAGCGCAGGCCGAGATCATGCAGGCAAGACTGTCACTTTATCACATCAATCAAACGTTAACTAATTAGCACTCCTGCTCATGTGTTTCTAGTAATTCTCACTGTTCGCTGTATAGGAAGCTGAACTAGAAATCCAGCAGCTGTGCGAGAGCTACTCATGGCTGAAGGAAATCCATGTGTTCATTAGCCAATGGAGTGGAGCCTCTTTGGAATCCATGATAGGTCAGCCTGCATTAGTGTATGAGGAACATATAAAGAAGGTACGCCACTGGACAGAGGCAATCCACACAGTTCCCTCATCAGTCTCCACCTCTAACCAAGTGTTCACCATCCAGTGCAGCTGCATCAAGGACAATCTAGGTAAGTCTGCTCTAAAGTAATTAAATCTTCTCTTCAGTCTTCCTCGTCGACTCTAACACACAGAATCCTTTGCAAAAATCTTCAAAGTGGCTTTGCCTCGAACCAGGGAGAAGTGATGAAACAGTGTTTTCTAAAAGAACTTACTCTTTATTGTTCCCTGGCTTTGTAAAACAGTAAACTGGATGGCAATTTGATTGTTGTCTTAATTCTAAATGCTTTATTACTCTTTGCCTTTGTTTTTTTCAAGGGCAACAGCTGAAGGTGATTGAGCAGGAATTGCTGGAGCAGCTCGTTGAGCAGATAAAGCTGCTCTCAGAAAGTGTCGTATCAGACTTGGAAAGGACTGCAGCTGAACTCAAGACAGACCCCCAAGACTTACATGACTTCTCAAAATATGCTGTTATGGTACAGAAACACACACACTGACATACTTGCATGATCACAGGTCATGCAAAGAGAAAAAACAGCCCAAACAGTAAGAAAAACATCCACAAGAAGCCAATACCCCAGATTTACCTGTTTTACCTTTGCAGGGTTTACAAATGGAAGATTCAGATCCTCTGAGAATCTTCTGTTGGTCACATATTCATTTTAATTATTCATCTTAAGAACTTTGTCTTGATAGAGCAAATGTGTTCTGAATTTAGACTCCATTATCCAAGAATGTTCAGGTGATTCAAAGTGCATTAAGGCTTTCAGTGCTGTTATTTGAAGGCGCATAAGTGAAGAACACTAGTGTACACTTAAGTACTCCAGTAAGCTCTTTTGATGGTGAGATGTTACTTCAAAGTGCAGTTTCAAGTCGGACAGAGTTTATGGTTGTATTTTACCTAATCTTCACCCAGCTTGCTTATTCAACCTATATTTCCAAGTTCATTCTCTCAGGCTTCTCAATTATTTGTCAACATTTTATGAATCTTTTATTCTCTGAAGCATAATGAGATTTTGTCCATCTGATACAGATATTTTGATGATTTCTGATCCCAAAACCAGCCATGCTACATGTTACTGTTGTCCGACCAAAAGAGTCTGAGGGACAACAAACTCACCAAGTACTTTTCATGAGCTTCGGTCCAGGAGATACATTATATATCATTAAGTTACATAAGTTAATAGTCATGATAAACACCTAGAATGGATTTTTGCGAAAGTTCAAATCTGTCTTCTCTCTTCAGGTGAGGGAGTCTGTGAAAATGTTTGCTGACGTGCAGAAACGTCTGGAGTACATTCACTCCCTCCAGGACACTATTTGCAGTAACTACAGGAAGATGACTGAACAGGAGATGACTTTGAAAGAAAAGGTCTGTATGGATAAAAGTGAAAATGAGGCCATTATTAACCACGTTATACTTTCTGCATTAGTTTTGAACATTACTGCTGTAACGTCTAAGTAATGTCTATCTTTTTTTACACTGCGGTCTGTGTGCTTCTGTTTGTGTGCTTTGTTTATATTCAGATGCTGGACATGTTCAATCGCTTTATTCCCCCCTTGAAGAAGGCAGATAGCATTGTGTGCCAGCGTCTCCCTACAATGGCTCACGCAGTGGACACAATGTTCTCATTTTTGCTGTATGACCTTAAAATTACGGTGTCTAAAGCTACATCTGGACCCTTCCTTGACCCAACCCAGAATGCAAAAGAGATGTTCTCTACACTGAACCACATGTGTGCACATGTGCACAATCTCAGTGCAAAGCTGGAACAACTTAGTAGGAACAGTCAAGACCTACAGGGTGAGTTGGTACAAATTATGGGTTGAAGGCTTTTGATGTTATGCTTTTCGCTTTGACCACTGGTGGATTAAACATGCATTTTAAATGAGAATGTAAGTGTAAGAAGAAAAAATGAAGCTTGGCAGTGGTAAAACTATCGTATTATGTCATTACAGAAACTCCAATCTTATCTGACTGTTATCTTTTATTGCCTTCCATCAGAACATCCAATGGATTTGACCACTTTAGCAGCAGATGTTCAGAAGGTCAGCGCCCGTAAAGAGTTGTGGGGGTTGAGAGATGCGTTCACAACATGGCTGGAAGAATGGAAACAGCTGCTGTACACTGAGGTAACAAGTCAAACTGACTTCTTTCTGCTCATTAACATGATGACTAAATGTGTTCTGCAAGAGGTAATTATAGTATTTGTGCACATTCCTGGTGATGAGAAATTAAAAGCCAATATAAAATTCAGTTAAAAATGAATTTGGTCTCGCCTTGATTAATTGCTTTCCTTGGAGAAAAAAGTTGTGATGTTAAGAACTGGAGTATTGGCAGCACAGCTTGGTTCAAACTACATTCATGCAAATATGCAAATCAGTGTTTATAAACCATTCAGAGTTATAAAAGTAAGAAAATGTTGTTTTGTGAGAACTTTTGGCAATAAGAATGAAACCAGTCAATCTTTTTAAAATACTTTTCTGTCAGGATGTGGTGTCACAGGCTCAGGGGAAAGTTTCCAAGTGGAAGGAGCTAGCTCTGTCTCTAACAAGTATCATACCCACCGACGATGCTGTGCTGCAGGAGACTTTAGGAAACCTGGACAGCTTAAGCCATCTGCTTACATTCATGGCCAAACTGCAGAGCCCCATGCTCAAACATAAACACTGGAAAGCTATTTTTGAAGGTCAGAGACATTCCCATATTATAACACATGCATGATCACAGGATATCTAAACTGATTGAAATGCTTTCCATCTGGCAGGCATGGGCCTCGTGTATGTTCCAGAGAAGCAGGTGACTGTTGCTGAACTGATGTCTCGGCAACTTCAAATTGACCAGCAACTCATTACCAAGGTGAGAGCAGCGGTACTAAATCGCGGACAAACTATCTTTATATGTCATTAACACACAATGCTTGATTCATTTTGCTTCTCATGGCTCCTTTAAAATCCATCAGATATGTGGGGATGCAGAAGCAGAGTGTAACATGGAGCAGACCTTCCACAAACTTCAACAGGGTTGGGAAGCCAGAATCTTCCAGCTGGTGAAATTCACTCCCCCTGCTTGTGAGCCACAACGGGGATTAGCAGAGACAGAAAAGCCCGCAGAGGGCAATGTTTCAAATATCCAAATGGCCAGTCAACATTCTTGTCATGATGCAAGATTCACAATAACTGGTGAGACTGAATAACACTCTAATCAACAATAGTGATATAATAGAGATGTAATCATTTTAAGCAGTTACTACTTTGATTCCGTTGCTTGGTGGGAAAAGTGTGAAAAGTTGTGCGTTGAAATATCTGAGATTTGTATTTTCTCATCCAGGTCTGGAGATACACTTTGCTGAGATAGAAAATGATTTGATGACTCTGTCCTTCATGTTAAAGTCCCCCCACAGTGTGGCATTTAGGCTGCCGATGGAAAATCTGGTGCAGTCACTGCAAGATCTTGGTGAGGCGAGATTCAGGAATAAATTATAAAAGGCAACGTCATGAAAATTTGCCACCAAGTGTAGAAATAGTATGAACATTGTATTGTTTTTCTTCCCCTTTTCATGATTAATAGAGAAGCTGCTTTCCTATTTTGAAAGACACCAGCAACTATGGGCCTTCCTGACCAAGATGTTCCATCAAAACTTTAGTTTTCAGAAAGTGGATTTGGTATGTCCCTGTTTCATGATCACAAGTCAAATATAACTAGCTTTTCAATTGCTATAAAACTAGTAAATTGCAGAGCTTTTCTTTAAGTTTCCGTTTCAAATAAATGTATTTCTTTTCCCAAATAGCTGGATCAATTCCGACCAGTTGATGAGACATTTAAGGAAATCATGCTCTCTGTATCCAGTGACCCTCATGTGTTGAACTTTGTTCATTTCAAGAAGACAAATGAGAGATTCCATGGCAATAAACTTTGCCAAATACTAATTGATGGCGTGTCTACAATGGAAGGTATTTCCAACCAGATTGTGCATCTCCTGGACACTCTCTGCAAACAGTTTTCAAGAATCTGGCTTCTGAGTGACAGGGAAGTGATACAACTACTCTCTTTTCACCCGGCACCTTTCACCCTGCAACCCTTTGTACGCAGATGCTTTAAAGGAGTTCGTTGGCTCGAAGTGGATTGTGAAATACCATCTAGTGCGAGAGATGTAAAGAACTCTGAGGCTACATCTAAAAGCCACAGGCAGATGAAGGTGCTGGGATTCTTTGGCAGCCTCCATGAGCACATTACCTTTCTGTCTGCTTTGGAGCCAAATCTCAGTGCCTTGGATTGGCTTTGTCTGTTCGAGAAACAACTGAAATTGACCATGGTACAGCTCATGAAAGAATGTGCTGTTATGCGAAACCAGCTTGAACCATCCAGTCAAGATTTGGAATGTGATAAGAAAGTTGGAGACGTCCGGATCCACGTTGCTGATAGAAGGAACATTGCAATACCTGTTCTGGATCTGTTGTCTGACTATCCTCTTCAGTGTCTTCTGGTGGCCGAGGAGGCAGTTTGGTGCAACGTTCTTTTACAAGCTTTCCAAGAATTGAGCCCGGTGAAGCTGAGCAACATAAAGGCACACACCTCTGCAGAGCTGAAAAACCTTGGACGGTTCATAAGGGAAGGAGTCACAGGGGCTAAAAGCGAATCTCTGGTTTCTAAGTATACGATGATGTGTCTGCGCGCTTTAGTGCAACTTAGAATGAAACATTTGCAGCAGCTAACTCAACTCATGGAAGTACAAGGTGTACCTCTGGAGTCTTCTTTTGAGTGGCAAAGTCTGATGAAGTATCACATAAACTCAGAAAACTGGAGTCTGAAAGGCAACGATGAACCGACGTGTGATGTGGATGTTTTGGGCCATCGACTCCAATATGGTTATGAGTATTTTGGTCCAGAAGATTGGGAAATGGTGCATTCTCCGCCCACACATCGGGCAACACTGGGGATTCTCCTTGCCATGACAAGCTATAGATGTGGGTTTGTGAGTGGACCCTGCATGTCTGGAAAGAAAAAGACTGTGGTCCAGTTTGGAAAAGCACTGGGGAGACAAGTTGTCAGCATACAGTGTTGTCCAAGCATGAGACCAGGTGTTGTTCAGCGGATGATGTTGGGTGCCCTCCAGACCGGAGCATGGCTGCTACTTGACTCTGTAGACTCACTAACACAAGGGGTACTGTCATTACTGGCACAGCATCTTGTAGACATTCACCAGTCGTTCTCTAGGTTGACAGAAAAGAACAATCAAAGAGAGAATAAAGACCTGAAGGACAAGACTGCTGAGGGTTTACCAGGCTGCAAAAATGTTGATACACAATGCCAAATGGTACTCGCAGGGAAAAGCATTCTTGCCAGGCTAAGCTATGGGTGTGTTCTCATCTCATCGAAGGGGTATACATCTGGGGTTCCAGAGAGTCTGCGGTATGCAACCAGACCCATTGTGCTAACCCATCCAGACTACAGGGTCATCACAGAAGTAATGCTGACTTCCATTGGTTTCACAGAGGCCATGTCTTTAAGTCAGCGTCTGGTGTCCCTCATCAGCCTGGCCAAGGATTCCCTCTGTCTGCCTGATTTCATCAGTGACAACCAGAGCTGCTGTCTCGTTGTCTTGCAAAAGATCATCTCCGCCTCTGAATTACACTTTGAGCAAAGTGTGAGGCAACGGAAAATTTCGGATGAGGCCAAAAGATCGGCTGCAGAGATAACTTATCTTACGTCTTCACAAAATGGGACTGCAAGATGTGTCGAGACGGACATAAAAGAAGCTGAAAAGCTTTCCAGGCTGCGCTGCTCTCATTTGTCAGTTATAGAGGGATTAATGGAGGAGACAGCCATTGTTAAAGCGATTCTTTCTGTCGTATTACCTGTTCTTTATGAGCACAAGAAAGCCTCACAGTTCTACATCATTTTCAGGGACACATTCCCATTAGCTTGTCAGTTTCCTCTTTTCCGACAATATATTGAGGAAGAGGAAGAGAACCAACTTAAAGATGCAGTTACAGAAGACTTACAAGGGAAACAGTGTCACTCTGACAGCAAAACAATTAGCAGTGCTCTTACACTCTACCAGGGCATTAAAAAATCTCAGGCAGTTCTTCTCTTAGGCCCCCCAGGTAGCGGAAAGACGACCTGTTACTGTGCTCTAGCTGGAGCGCTAAATGTTCTGGCCGCCAGGGCAGAGGAATATGTGAGTGAAAATTACAATGTGATTAAAGGAGATACTCCACAGTCAGAGCCACAGATCCCGCCTTCAACCTGGAACTCTGTTGACACTGTAGTCTTATTTCCTAATGCCATGTCCCATGAAGAGTTATTTGGCTGCTTCTGTGAAAAGAGAGGATGGCAAGATGGAGCTGTTGCAAAGTTACTGAGAGATTTAGAACGACGTGAGCCAACAAGTCCCATGATCTGCAACAAGAAGAGTAATCGGGCACCAATAGTGAAATGGCTGGTAATGGATGGGGAGCCTGTGGGACAGCCTGGCTGGTTAGATTACCTAACCACACTTTGCAATCCTGATGACCCATTTCTGTGCCTGTCATCAGGTGAAACACTACCATCCCAGTCACATCTAAAACTACTTATGGAGACCACCGACCTACAGGGTGCAAGTCCCTCTGCAGTGACCCGTTGTAGCCTTGTTTATTTCACAGGCACTGATCTGTGGAAGGATGTGTGGAAGACTGAAATGGATGCCCTCTCTACTGAACACCAACTGGATCAAGGAACTGTGAAAATGTGGACTCGTCTCGCTGGAGATATTTTTTCCAGCACTCTTAGTTTGCTCAGACAAGAGGCATTAACCTCCGCAATCCATAATGAGGGACAACGTTCTGACAGCATCACATACGGACTGCAAGAAATCACGTCATTTGTTCGGATACTGCGTGCCCTCCTACACCATTTCAGGAAGGAAGTGGAAAAAGCTGAGGTGATACAACAAATCGACGAAGGAGGTATAACCATCACTCACATTACAAAATACCTCATAAACTTACACACTAGTTATGGAAATGACTGTACTTTCATGAATACTGTATCACCTCTTCTCTCACCAGATATTCACAGAACTGTCACAGATCCCCACACTGAACAAGAGCTGCTGCCCAGGAACCTTTTTCTGGTGGCTTACATTTGGGGATTTAGTGGACATCTGCATCCTCGGTAAGAGAATCTTTATGGAGTTTATGTATGTAGCTTATGATTATGCAGATGATTAAGTATGTATGTTATTGCTGTTAACATATACAATGGTGTACTGGCTTTCTGGTATACCGGGACTCTCAAAAATGTATTAAGTTTGGAATACATATAATAATTAGTTTTTTGTTATACAAAAAAAAAACTCCTAAATGAACATAAATTACTGATTTTCTTCCTTTATTTTATGTTTTTACTTTAGACACTGGCCAAAGTTTGACTTACTAGCCCGTCAAGTGCTGTTTACTTGTCGGTACAAAATTGTGGTTCCTGATGAAGAGAGTGTGTTTGATCACTTTTTTAACATCGACAGCAAGATATGCCCCAAGAACACACTGTTGACAAATTTCCTCTCTCCCAAGGTTTGTCCTGAGCAATTTAGTCTAGTGAAAGTACATCAATGTAAAATTTAGGCTACTGCATTTTACATATTTAAACTAACAAGTGTTCCAACCTGTTTGCATAGTTTGGGAAACATACCTATCTCCTCAACATCATGTTGGAGGCAAACCAGCCAGTGCTGCTCGCAGGAGAGCCCGGCTCTGGGAAAACCACTCTGTGCAAAACTTTGCTGAGTTTTGACCAGCCACATATCAGCCTACCAGCCAGTCCACTGCTGGGCTCCAGAGACCTGCGCACTATACTGAGTAACATCAGCTGCCAGAAGAACTGTAAAGATACCGAGGGATCTATGACAAAAAAGCCTGGGCTGCTTCTTTTTGTGGATGATTTGCATGAAGCACCGCGTGGTGAGTCAAAAGAATTTACCCTATAGAGAACTAAAATTCAAGTTTAGTCTGATTTTGCACCGCTTGAATCTTTATAAAGCTAATTTTTCTGTCTTCCTATTGATAGATGTCTATGGGAAGACGTCAGCGGCACTAGAGACACTACGACAGAGTATTTCAAAGGGAGAGATTCTCACATTTGATACCTACAACTTCAAGTCAATGTGTTCTAGAACCATCAGCTACATGGCTACCTGTTGTATCTTTGGATTTGGCAATCACCTGAGCAATGTGATATCCTCCAGGCTCTCACGTCTGTTCTCCATCATTGTGCTCCCTAGCTTATCCAGTGACGTTATTTTGTCTATCCATTCTCCTCGGCTGAAGATCTGGCTCAAAGACATGTCACTTATGCAGGGTGGTGAAGATTTGGCATGTTGTATCATCACTGCAACTAAAAGTCTGTATCATGCAGTATGTGACCAATTCCAGCCTACTTTGCAAAGGCCCCACTTCTTATTTTCACATCATGACCTTGAAAAGGTGTTTTCAGGACTGTGCCTGTGGCAGCCTAACATCACACACACAATGCAGAAAAAGGAGAATTCACTTCGAGGCTTTCCCTCTACCCTGTCCGGGCCTGCAGCAACAGTGTTAGACATAGTGCATCTCTGGATGCATGAGTGCATGCGTACATTCTGCGATAGGTTATGCTCAGAGGACGAACGCAAAACTCTTGTGTCACTCATAGCCAAGACAGCAGCAACACACTATGGAATTCGATTGGTTGAGGAAACCAAGCCTGTTGGTGTAGATGACCCACCTGCTGTGACAATCCTCGCTGTTCCCACACTACGCATGGACACAGCAAGCACCTGCATGCCAACTGGTCAGAGTGCAGATACACTAACTCTGCCTCAAGAGCCAAAACCAGCTGACCAGTCAGACCTGAACGTAGGCCAGACAATGACTGAACCTCCCCTTCTGTTTGAAAACTGTCACTCAGAGGAGGCAAGCCAAAAAACTCACCCTCTGCAAAGTCAGATTCTTCAGCATATGGAGCACATAATAGCTAAGCTTGTTTATGGTGTTGACCTCTCAGAGGCCCTAAACTCAACGAATCAGGAGCACAATTTTAGACGCACCTGTTCTTATCGGGACCAAGATCTTGATGTGCAACTGCAACAGCTGTGTGATTTTATTGACAGAAAAGCAGAAGACGAAGGACAGAAATATGATAATGACTACGACATTACAACCAGAGTCATTGTACACAGACAGAGGGTGAAGCAGCTGTTACATATCCTCAGGGCGATGCTCATACCGGGAGGTCACGGAGTGCTGATTGGCTCAGACAGAGGCACAGGCCGTAAAACCACTGTGCGTTTAGCCGCCTCTGTAATGGGCTGCCAGTTGATGGAGGTGCATCCTGGGAATGAGGATAAATTACATGAAATCCTTAAAGATGCTGGGAATCAAACTAGAGCGGATGGAGTTAATGTCATCGTACTGGTCCACGAAGGAATTAGCCAGTCTGTCAGAGAAGAACTCTTGGTGGGGATGGCTCACAGAACTTATCCAGGGCTCTGCACAGATGAGGAGCTGCGAAATCTTGTTTCCAGAGTGACTGCTGTGAAGAATTCAAGACGATACCTTTTGGACAGCTGGATGTTTGAGAAGTAAGAGGATAACACCTAGAAAACCTATTGGTCTTCATACTAGCTTGCCAAAGAAACAACTGGTAAATGTAGCCTAACCCAAAAGGCATCAAATTGTCTTATTGCAATACTAAGAAATGCATTCAGTGTGTTTAGATCCAAAAGTGATGCGCTTGTAATGTGGGTTATGATCACTATAGTTGTATGAAGATGATGATGATGATATCACAGCATTTATAATAATGGACTTGTAAGAAAATGTGTGACTTTTTACACTATTTGAAGGAATTGTCAGTACTTTTTTAACCATATTTGTTCTGTTTCTTTTCACAAAGGTTCTTGAGCCAAGTCCACAGAAATGTGCATGTGTTCATGTTGCTTCCGCTCACCGTGTCAGACAGCAGCGAGATACCTGCCAACAAAACAACCCATGGATGGAATGTAAATCACTATTTTCTTTGAGTATCCTCACTTGTCACTGTTTTCTATAACCAAAACACAAAATGCACTGTTCAGACAAGGTGGAAAAGATCCAGGCACAACTATTTAGTATTTACATAATTTTACAGTTGGTTACTTACACATTCAACCCTTGATTCTGGTGTGGGATCATTGTAGCCTAGCAGCAGCCCAACGACTACTTATCTTTTGTGATCTAGGCACAACTGATCAAGGCCCTGAGCGTCAGTTGTTGTGTGGAGGTGTATCAGCCTTGGTCCCACCAGTCATTAGTGGAAGTTGCTGCTCAGTACCTTAAATCCAGTACCCAAAAGAGTGAGTCACACCACCAAAGTGAGTCTATACTTAATTAATTTGTACTACTTTTTATTGGCAAAACATATATCCTTTCCCCTTTTTATTTTTTAGTGAAACGAGAGGGACTAGAGGCTGGCTTGTCTGTTGCTATGGCAGGAATCCATCAATCTGCATGTCAGTATGCTGCTGTCCTTCTAAGAGCTCAGCCTTTCAGTCCTCAGACTTATATGGAGTTAATTTCACACTTTGGTTACCTCTGCAACCATCTGCAGAAGCTACGGCAGAGCCAAACTATCAGGTAGTTCCTCTGAAACCGTTGGATGATTGGCATTTTTTCCTCCTTTCTCACTGTGTCGTCAGTATTTAATATGCTGCCTCTGATTTACCAACACATTTGTGGTTATGCTGCTGTGAGCAAAATTTATCTGATAAAAAAAACCTCTACTAAGATGTAAACTGTAGAGTATAAAGTCTAGCTGTTTTTGGATATTTTTTAAATGAAACAGAAATACACACAGTGCTCTACTAACTATTGTATTTTTTCAGAGTTGCCACTGTTCTGTCTCACTTGGATGTCATGAACAGCACAGTTGTGCAGCACAAACAGCACTTAATAAGTCTGCAGGAGAAGGTTACTGAGACACAGCAGGTAATATAGAGCAATTCAGCATATGCAGTTCAAGTGGGATCAATATTTTGTATGTGGTTGCAAGAGTATCGACTGCCACGATGTCTATACCACAAGAGGTTTTCACCAAAGTCAGAAATGATTTAAATGACTCTGGAAGCAATATATCAAGTGCACTTCAGATGCCTGTGAAGGCTCTCAAACATTCTGCACACCAGAGAAAATATTGTTTTTAAACTAAGAAACTCTTAACAGTATGTTTCTTGTTGTTGCATCTTATTTTTAAAGAGGAGATTATGTTAAAGTAATAAAGTGTGCCTCTGTTGATATTGACATTTTCATATTCAGTAACATTTGCTCTATTAAACACATTGTTTGTGAAATTGCTATCCTGCAGCTAAACGAAGAGCTCCTCAGAGCTGCAGATCACCTGAGAAGCGTGCTTGAGGAAGCACAGGACACATGTGTAGTAGTGGCGAACAAGCTGGGTGACCTGGAAGAGCAGATTAGATACGTCCAGAAACAGGTAAACAGATACCCTCTTTTATCAAAATCTGCATCCTTTAAATCACAGTAAGTAATACACTTAGAAGAAGCCCAACACATTTTTAAAGGGATCACATTATAAAAATGTGCTTATTAACTTTGTCATCATAGTTTCACAGAAAAGGATCTTAATATGGTATTTATTTTTTCCAGGTGAGACCTGTGTTTTTGTCAGGCCTCAAAATCCTCAGCTGTCTAAATCCATCCGACCTGGAGGAGGTCCGACACTACAGAGATCCACCTGATGGAGTGGTGAAAATTATGGATGCCGTTTGTTTGCTTTTTAATCGTCCACCAGGCTGGGAGAGCGCTAAACAGCTTCTTGGACAATCCAACTTTTTCCAGGTGTAGTAGAGTGGCTTAATACAGAAGTTTAGATTGGTCAGCAGTGGTTGAGTAATGACATTCAGTGGCCTAAGAGGCTGATTTGGGATTGTTTTCTCTCTAATATCTCTCCTAGGAGTTGGAATTTTTTAACCGCTACACTCTGACAAATGAACAGCTGCAGCAGCTCGGACAGATAGTTCACAGTCCCCGTTTTGTGCCGGAGTCCGTGCGAGAGGCGAGCAAAGCCTGCGAGTCCCTGTGTCGATGGGTCCAGGCTATGTATGAGTGTTGCTGCATACAACATCAAGTGCTCATCAAGATGCAGTTGGAGGTGATGGCCAAAGAGGCCCGAGATCAATTGCAGCTGGCCAAGCAGCACAAGGAGGATGCAAGCTGTCATCTAGAGGATGTCAAGTTTCAGCTTCAGTTCGTACAAAATGAACTGAAGGAGCAAATGCTGGAGCTGGACTCAGCTGAGAGTGCAGAAAGAGAAGGTACTACAGCTGCTGGGCAGTTGGAGACACATTTCAGAGACTGGACGGCTGCTGCTCAGGTAACACAGAGTCTGCAATTATTCTGTACAAGCTATTTAAGCATAATACTTAATTTGGTGTTATTTCTTGTTTTTTTTTTTTATTATGATGTTTTTTTGAATTTTTTCAGGAGGCAGAGTTAAATAACCAAACTCTACCAGGAGACGCCCTTATCCTGGCAGCAATCATCTCTTATTTAGGCCCCTTTGGGCCTGATGTGCGCATGGAACTGCTGAGCAAGTGGAGGGAGCTATGTCAGACAGGAATCATAAATATAAACCGCGATGACCCCCGAACCTCCCTGTTTACACACGCTGACGCCTCACCTTCTTTACCTGTTCTTGGTTTTCCCATCGCTGTGTCTGAGAGTCTGCAGCTGCCTCTGGGTCAGGCATTAGGTATTCTCCGGGATGCTCCACCTCCCAGAGTTTTAGAAAAGCTGCTGCTGTGGGGCTGCAGGAGTGCCTGGGTTCAGTGCTGGCCTCTACTGGCAGACACCCAGCAACATCTAGATATAAGCTCTCAAAGCTGCCTCATCACAGGTACAATAGGTCCTTAGATTGACATTTTTGCTGGGATATGCCTGTTTGTTACACCTTGTGCCATCTAAATCCCCCTAAAATCTTTACAATGCCTTTGTGAAATGCAGTTTATATTAAAAAACAGCAAACCGGTTGTGTGTTTGCTCTGCAGGAGAAAAAGCAAATCTTCAGAAGGAGGCAGAGTGTGAAATGGTGGTTTGTGCTGATGATCCAGCGCTAATGGACAAGCTCGACCAAGCTGCGGAGGAAGGTGAATTAGGAACCACTTAAACCACACAATATCATGAGACTTTTACATGATGTATTAGTGCATTTGTTTCCAAATTATATGCCCTTTCGTCACAGTGTCCCTTCTCAGCTTTCTCAGCATTCTAACCTTTCGTTTTGCAGGTTTAAGAGTTCTGGTAACAAACATGGAGCGTGCGACTCCCAGTCCACAGTTTCTGGCCAGATTGGTTCGACCTGCTGGATGTTGCCTTCCAGGGACAGAACACGTTCGGCCGACCCACCCTGAATTCTGCCTTTTCCTCGCCACCCATCTGCCTGTCCAACTGCTTGGCAGTGGTAAGAAGGATTTGTCGAGTCTGTTAAAGTCACATACTTGGCATTTTTCTTGTAACAGAAGTACAAAATTTCCAAATTAATTTGTCAGCACAGTCTTATAAATGTAAACAAGTTTGGCTTGGCTTGGTTTGACTGGCTAGACAAGACAGCATACTGCTCTATACCATTTGTATTACACTGTGCATAAGGAGTCATTTTTATCGGATCTCTACAAACATAACGTAATGAAGTGCTGTAGACACTCTGGACATTTTTATAAATTAGCACCTCTAACTCCGCTGAAAGCAGTAGCTCACTTTTCTTGCTTTGTTTCCTCAGAGATTCATCCATCCATTTTGGCTCAGGTCCGAGTGGTTGACCTTTCTCTGAGCTCAGAAGAGATCCGGGAGCTGATGCTGACACAGCTGCTGCAGTCTGAATGTAAAAAGCTGCTGATTCGACACTTGCAGCTTCAGAATGACAAACAGTCGCTGCAGGAGAAACTGGTCTCAGAAGAGGTGACGAGGCCATCATTTACAATCATATCGAGCAAATACTGTCTCTGTTGCTCATATAGAATCATTTGATTCAGTGAAGTAGAATGAAATCAGCTGGGACATTTGGGTGCTTCTTTTATCCTAAACAAAATGATTTGGTTTGAAAGTGTAAAAGACCCAATCTGCAACTGGCATACAGCGGATTTCTGACTGACTGAGGCTTAGCCTATTTTTTCTCACCTGATGAATGTATATTAATTATATCATTAGCTTGTCCTTCATAACGCTGCACCCAAATAGCTAGTTTCAGAGTCCTACATGTATCTTTGACATAGAATAAAATAAAATTAATTTTAGAATTAGAAGTTTACCTGGTGATCTGGAGTCTCGGTCTCGATCTCAATGATTATTGAGTAATCATTTTCCGTATAATGAATGCTGTGCCAACGAGCTGTAGCCTGGCTTTGCACGTCCTTATCTTTATTAGAATATGGACTGAGTAAACCTTATTACCTGGGCAGCAGTTCTGTACATCAATCATGTTCTGGGCTTTTGAATGTGGTGTCACATGTTTTTAATCAAACTGTTATTGTGGTCACTGAATGAAAAAGTTACTTTTTACCTTTAAGGTAAACTAAATCAGAGGTCAGCCCTTTGATGCAAATGTAATTATCTGGTGTCGTTTGTACTGACTGTATCTCATCTTGTCTTAGAATGCTCTTATGGACTACATCCTGCAGACTAAGACCCCACTGCTGGAGGACCCTAATTTTCTACCCCGCGTGGCTGTTTGCCAAGAATCAAAGAACAAACTGCAGACTGAGATCCAGCTGATGAGCGAGGAGCTCGAGTACCAGGAGTCCCTGCTGGCTGTACCCCGACAGTTAATGAGGCTGGCTGCTGCCCTCCACCAGGCTCTGCAGGAGGTGTCCCATCTGTCCCCCGCCTACTGCTTTTCCCTGCATGGCTTCATCACAGTTATGCAAGAGGCGTTCATTGTGAAGGGCAGGCCATTACTGTCATTCAGCAGTGGGAAAGTGTTAGGGAGCATCGTAGCAGAGGTCACAAACTGGATGGTAGCCCAGCTGCTGGTGCAATACAGGCCTTGTCTCACCAAGAGCCATTTTGCTGTTCTGAAGATGCTGGTGTCTTTGGCTTTGCTCCAACACAACCAGCACTGCCCTGAGGCTGAGAGGGCGGCTTTCCTCAGAGGCCTTCAAGACACAGAGCACTCTGTCTCAGAGTGCACAACTGCTCTGCCCAGCTGGATACCTCCTCATATCCACCCAGAGCTCCTCTGCCTGGAGAAGATCCCAGTCTTCAAAGGACTGATCGCCTCTCTCTCCACCTGCTCCACACAGTGGCAGGAGTACCTGCACTTCACTTCCTCGTCTGTAGCGGGGGCTGTTCCCTGTCACTCTCACTGCCATTTATCCCTGCCACAGCGGGCTCTGCTATGGAAGACCATGCTTCCAGAGTGTCTGGAGGGACTAGCTGACGCCATGGCCGTCTACCCCCTGTGTCTTTCTGGACAGACCTCAGAGAATGAGGCCCCTCACGCTGGGAACCCAGAGGCCCTCTCACGATATCTTGTCAAACATGAGGGACCCATCATTCTTACAATGCCCAGTCCAAGAGAAAATAAGTGGACAAGTATCCAGCCTCTTCATTTGATAAAAAATGTGTCCCGCTGTGTAGCAGACAAAAAGGAGGTAACACACGGTTTCTATTGTTAATATCTGTAACCAGAGTATATTAATGCAGTGCTTAATGTTCTTAATGGATATGTTTTAGGCTCAGGTGAAAGTAGTTTCCTTTGGGGCTCCGTGTGACACAGAGTTCATTCTCTCAATGCTGGACCAAGCTGTAAATGACGGCCACTGGTTGGTTTTTAACAACTGTCACGTGTTGGAACGATGGGATGATCAAGTCGTGACTCACCTCAGTCAGTTGATCTCCTCCTTCAGAGGTAGGTAATCCATATTAAATTGTATTTGTAACATTTGTTGTCATTAATACAGGCTTACAACCCGAGTTACAGCCCAGTCTTTCTGCTAATGTATGCACCTATATGCCTGCCTGCCTGTCTGTCTACCTGCCTATCGCACAGAGAAGCAATGCCGCATTCACCCGTGCTTCAGATTGTGGTTCATAACTCAAGAATATGCATCATGCTCTATACCAGGTAGGTAGTGGACCTAATATATTGCCATTACTGCTCTGTGTAAGTCTGCCTTTTCACGTTCAGTCACCATAGCTGCATTCCAATAGATTATCTAGTTTTTATTTTTCACTACAACCACCACCTGTACTAGGTAATGATCATTATAGTGACTCAGTCTAATCATGACTTTTCAGTACATTGGTGTGCAATTTAGAGCCAAAACTACATCAACACGAACAAAAAGACACAATCATATCCTGAGTGAGCTAATTTATTGCCTCAGGCAAAAACGCTGCTTTAGGTTTTGATAATGATTTTAATGCTGATTATTGTTGTTATTACTGAACAGCGGCAGTGCGAATGTGTGCCCTGCCTCTGCTCTGTGACTCTCCCTGGAGCCTGACGGAGGAGCTGAGCTGTTCCTTGCGACAGGTGGTGTCCATCATACGGTGTCAATCTCTGTCGGCTGTCACAGCAGACAACATGGAGCTCCTCCTCCGCTGTGCCATCTTTCACTCTGTGTTACTGCAGAGACAGAGCTATGAATACTCAAGCCAAGAGAGAGTTTACAATTGGTGAGTAGATGGGCTCACATACTGTAGCTGTGTTTGTATACTTTTCCGTTAAATCCATTTACAGTGAAACCAAACACAACCTGAACTATTGATCAATATTTTAAAACTGAGGTGCATTCTGCAAATGGTGGTAATTTAATGATCGATTTTTGTTCTTGTGTATTTGGATTGTTTGTCTTTTGAAGGAGTCAGGAAGACTTTCTGGCTTTGATGGATACACACATTAGCATTGCTGGTCTGTGCCATGACAAGACTCGAGCTTTGCAGTATATAGCAGGTGAGGCAGCATCAAAGTGGAAATCTTGTATTACATCCTTCTTGCTCAATTACAGTCTAATTAAACCTTGTTGTGCTTTTCATTTAAAGTCAATCTCGTGCATGGTGGTCATATACTGGACTCTGCAGATTTGGAGGTGGTGGAAAGCCTCGCTAAGATCTGCCTCAGCACAGTGTCACCTCTCGGGGGCAAAGGACCACAAATCCTTTCAGATTTTATCAGCAATCATGGCAAATTTGGTAACCACACAACTTTTCTAAAATGCCGGGTTTTGGATAGTTAATATCCTGCATGCTCACTGATGAGACAGTGAACTAGAGGAGCTAGATCATGCAAAGATAATATGAGGCGGCATTTAGTTTACGTTAGAGCCATTCCAGGATTTCTGTTTGTCGAATATTCTTTGTATCTGCAATGTATTGACTGTGGCTGTGTTTCATGTCGTCAGACTTGACAGGATTACTGCAGATTTTGGAGCAGGGTTTTCAAGACACAGCGACCATCAATGACCCCCTTGTGCTCGGCTTCAGTGCCGATGCGGCAGCTGAGAGAATTAAAATAAATAGCCACAATTTGAACATACTGCTGCAGGCCTCCCAGACTCCTCTAGGACCAGTGAGGAGCTCCTGCACCCAGCTAAAGCAGCCTGCCACACTGCCAGCCTTTAGCCACGCTATAGACAGACTGCAGACTCTGAAGACTTACCTTGAACACCAGAATGACAGCCCAGATGCAAATGCGGGAGCTGTTTCTCGCAGTCCCCTACGTGACTTCCTCCAGGCTGAGTGGGATGATCTCATTGATTCAGTGTCCTCGCTTCTCTCACAGCTCCGACAGCCCGTTCAATACAGAACACCGACCTCCGCTTCCCTCCACAAGCTTGCCAACTTGTCTCACTTGGAGAGGAGGGCAGAGTTGCTCGGTGCTTATCTCTGGCACCACAACACCACAGATCCAGCCGGTGGCTACCGACTATCTTCTTTTAACAATGCCAGAGGCTTCCTGGTGGCGCTGATAAGACAGGCTGCTCAGATGAATCACAAATATACCAGTGATATAGCTCTGCATTTTGAGGTAAAGCATGCAAATGATTAAATCATGTTTTAATAGCCTTACATTTTGGAACTCTGTGGATGAACATAGTTCCTACTGTTGCTTTAACGTACTGCATGTTGATTGTTGTTTTCCAACCTCCAGGTTCTGAGTGATAGCACATACCCAGCCTCACTTCCTGTGGATGCTGTGTATTTGTGTGGCCTGGAGCTTAGAGGAGCATCATGGGATACACAGCTAGGAGCTATAGAGGACACCGTCGCTCCGCAGCCATGCTCACTGCCCCTAGTTTGTGTCAAGGCTCAAGTCAGGAGCACAAATACAGCCCGAGATGCCTCCCACTGTGAAAGTTGTCATCTAAACTGTGACCCACAGTTACCACTCTATCACTGCCCACTCTATCTCGATGAAGAGCGGGAGAGTGGAAACAGTGGACTGGCAGATGTTAACAGTATCGCTTTGCTGCCCCTTCACGCCAAGCTAAATCCTGTTTTGTGTAGTTTCAGAAGGGTGAGGCTAGTGAGTGTGCTCTGATGAAACCAAACTTTAACTTGCTGTGATGCACCAGACTGAAGCTCAGATGCTTTTATTGAACAAAGAACATTCTATTGATTCAAAAAATGCCTCACTCTACATGAGAAAGTGTGTAAATACATTTGTAGGTGGGACTACTGTTCACATAAATGTATGTGACACTTCTGTTGCTGTAAAATGCTTCTTCATACTTTGAGTTTTGCAGTATTTTGAATTTCTTATTAAAGATTTCACACAATGTCATTGTGGTAATATCTAGCATTTTGTAAGATCCATCTGGCATCACTGTTCAGTTTGGTCTGGACCCATAACTACACCCGATGTCATGTTGTGTAATATCATGATGTACTGACAAACCCTCCATATCAACTGGTTTTCAGTTTTAAAGGCTGTTTAAATGTTAATGTATATTCAGATATTTTGCACCCACGTGTGAAAACACAAAATGCCCTCAATTATTTTTGCAGTTGTCCTCAGATTTGGTGTGTTCAGTGTATCATTGTTGAATTATCTGTGTAAGCAGCTGTTCGTCCATATTTATGTAACAAAACTGTTTGTTTTAGGATACCTGTGTTTAGTTTTAGCACACAAAATGGTTTTAGGTTTGCATATCTGGTAACAACAGTATAAGTAGCACTTCATATTGCTTAAATAAGTTGCTCTATGGTTAAGCAGGTGTTGATGATGCCCAAACTGTTATGCACTATATTATAGGTTATTAAAACCAGAAAGCTCCACAGAGGAGGTTTGAACTCTGTTCATAACAGTAATTGAATTCCTTTTTCTCCTCCTCGAGGTAACATGGACCGGCACCATTATGAAACCTTTGAGAAGTTTGGCAACAACACTTTCCTGCTACACCTGGACAACGGGAGGGCGTGAGTATTTTTGGTGTGTTCGTGTTAATGTACTATTTTATAGTGGCTACAGGTGTTAACTCCGGGTCTCATCCGATTGCAGATTCGGGCGTCACTCCAAAGATGAGCCTTCTATCCTCGCTCCTCTAGAACAGTGCTGCAGGTAAAAACAAGTACAAGAAACAAGATCAGATTTGGTTCATTATTTTCTTTTTGTCGTCTGCAGTTATTAACGTTGTTGTCTTCGGTTAAATTCAGGTAGTTGGAATAGTATTTGAATTAGCTCAGTTGACGTTAATCCACTTTTGTGTTATATTTTTTGCTTTAACTATGTTGTGAGAAAACGTTCAGCCTGACTCGCCTGATCGAGACTGCAGGTGTGAGCCTGTGACCGGCCAACTATTTCAGTTTTCTCCTCCTCTTCTACTATCTGCTTGTTACTGTTTTCATTATCCCTGTCTCTACTGGAAACTCTTTTGATGCATCCAGGGTGTAGCACCACCCATGATGACTGTGATAATTTAAAGATATACAAACAAACCCAAGTGTTGGGCACTTTAGTATCACATAAAAGCCATCCCCCACCATTTTCCTCTCTTTTCCATTAGTTCTTCCTCCCTAACTACACCGTGTTATCTGTCTTTCTCCTCGACTCCTCTCTATCTGGCTCTAGAATCCGCCGCACCACCTGGCTACGCCTGCGTCTGCTTTCTCTACCACAGTATCGTCTCAGTGACGTCATGAGGGCCTCGCTCTCCCATGATCCCCTTCACAGTGTGGCTCCACTGCTGTCAGAGCCCCACCTCGCCGCTCTCGACCGGCGCTTGAAAACTGTGCTGGAGGCTGTAAGTCAGTGCGAAAAGAGAGACGATGATGTCATCTTTGATGACATGGCATCCTTGAAAGACACGGTCACACCTGCTGGGTAGGAAAGTCTGTTAACTTTGTTATGTTGATAACGACGTGTCACACTTGCACATGCAAAATGTTGTTAGCAGTTATGTTGATGTCGTTAAAGTCTTAAGGACTTTGACAGTTTCTTGGCATAGTTCAAGTTACAGCAAAACAGGTTGTATGAAAGAACAAAACATGAGAAGGAAACCCTTAATATCAAACACTAAACTTCCAGAAATGTTGGAATCTACAACATACATTCACTATAATGTAACACTGTCCTAGGAAAGGAGCAAATGGTCCTTCAATATGATGGGAAGCAACAATGGAACAGATTGTTGGTTTTAAGTCACTTGCATCATTTCCTTGGAAGTATTATATTGTATATATTATAATTATTATCAAGGATAGATACAATATTAGACACAGAAGAGGTGTGTGGGTGTGTAGTAAGGGAGAGGATGTGTGACTACATGTGGGAGATGCAGGTTGTTTTGTCTTGTAACAAACAATTACATTTTGGTTTTGTTGCTTTATTTTGTCGTTCTGTGACAATAATAATTCTCCCCAACACTAACACCGACTGTCTGGACATGAACCGAGCTGTTTCAGAGGTGACTTACAGATAACATCAGATGTGAACATTTTAAGTAAATTCCTAATTGTAATGCCCGTCATGCTATGAAGTAGATTTTTTCCAATGACAATATCTCTACTATGAACAGTAAAAAGTGAAACTCTTCGTTGTCCTCATCCAAATTATTTTCACCATATTTGAAATACATTGTGCACTTTGTTCTTTTGATGTTTAAATAACTTGGCTATTGTCACATAAACATAAACTGACTGATAAATGCAATTTGGAAAATGTTGTTTGTTGACACTAAGATAAGTTTAACAGTTTAACTTTATTATTTTTTTAGTAATTAGAACTATATAGATAGCCGATGCTGGCGGTATCGATGATGATGATAAGCTGTCAGGATTTCTGCGTCATGAGAAATAATGAAAAGTATTTTTTAGAAGGGTGAATGCACTGTGGTTCAAGTACAAAACATCAGAAGCACACAATAAATGTTAAATTGCACTTTCTGATTCTTTAATGATGAAGGGCAGAGAAGGTGATCCTATATTGTATTCATGTACTTGGTGTGATCAAGGTTTACAGTGGAGATCTCATAGATATTTGATAGGTGAGGACCTAAGGAAGAAGTATGATCTGTCCAGCAGAAACTGTTTTTGTTACCTACAGTTAAGATCATTTCTTAAATCTGTTTTGGGATCTGAAATGACTTTACCCATGCTTAGTGATCTGGAAGGACTGCTTCATGAGGGTAATACACCCGGCCTTATCTCAAAAATGTATTCTCTCCTGATGAATGATGCTTCAAAACCGGGTTTACATAAATCAAGGGAGAAATGGTAGTCGGACTTGGGTGTGACAATGGGTACAGAGCTATGGTCTACATTGTGTCAAAAGAGTCTAACTGCCACTATTAACTCCAGATACAGGCTAGCTTATTACAACTTTCTCCATCAAGCCTATCTTACACCACAGAAATTGCATAAATATAATCCTGAGATACCCAACCTGTGTTTTAGATGTAATATGGAAGAGGGCTCATTCCTGCACTGCACCTGGTTATGCACTAAACTCAATACATGCTGGCGTGACTTTTCTGATATCATGACAAAACTTCTAGGAGTACATCTCCCATTAGATCCTCAAACCTGCTTATTAGGAGATACTACAAATATTGATACACGATTAAACAAGTCTCAAAAGAAATTTCTTTCATTGGCCTTGTGTGTTTCCAGGAAGTGCATAGCCATCACATGGAAGTCTGACTCCCAACTTTCTATAGGACGATGGGTTTCAGAAATGAATAGCTGTGTTCCTCTTGAAAAAATTACATATACACTCAGGAAAGACTATAATACTTTTACTGAGATGTGGCAGCCTTATTTGGCATATATGGACATATTGTCCACTTCCATGATGGATGGGTTGTAGGTTCTCTGCTGTCAGTGCTTATTGTTTGTCTATGTCGCCTCTTGACTGCTCTTATATGTTTAAGTAACTATGTGTGTATGTACGTATATGCGTATATATATATTTTTTTATTATTACTATTATTTTTGTCCTCTCTTTCTCTGAGTTTGTGGGTGGGTGGGTGGGTTGGAGGGTTAGGGTTCTGGAGCTGTGTGTTCATGTTTTCATGTATATTTTGTTGAATTAAAAACCGAAAATAAAATATTAAAAAAAAAAAAAAAATAAAAAAAAAAAGATATTTGATAGGTGAGTCGTATATTGACTTTGAGAAATGTTCTCATCGTGTTTGAAGCGTTTCTCAACAGGTTCTGGATTAATGTATTTGCATCTAACTGTATATGTGTAAATAACATTTACATTTTCTAAGGCAGTAGTTTGTTTGACCAAAGTTGAGGTTCCCCCCGTAGGTGTGAGTCTACGTCACAGCTAGTTGGGCAGCTGCTTGTCCTACTTCTCCTTTCCCTCCAGGGTTTCAATCAATAATTTACCTGGCCCGGTCATATCGATGGCACCTGCTCCCTTTTCTCTTCCCCTCGCTCGCTTGCACGTTCTTTCCGCGAAAACTGTTGATGACAAGCGGGTGAAAGAGCTCATTAACAAATGACAGAAGGACGAAGACAGGGAGAAAAGCACCATCATTCCATCAGACAGGTGTTATCGGTCTTTGGGACAACAGCAGGAGCAGAAGGACTGCAGTGAGGGTGACTTTCACTGTCTGAAGACGCTGATATACAAAAATCGAGAAACACCCGAGGAAAACTTCTTCAGAAGTCTGAATGGGAATACAGAGTCTTTACGGAAGTTTGTTCTGTCTCTGACGATCGTTGTTTCGAGGCTTTTTTTGTTCTTTGAGGTTCATATTGTGTTTGAAATTGGTCACCATGTCCGGAGCCACCAGTGACCAGCTGCACAGATCAACTTTATCTGTCTATGTGGTGAGTTTATTTTGTCTTCTTGTTCTCTACATTTGGAACTGCTGTTCAACTGTTTTCAGTAGTGTATTTGTTTGTATTTCACTTTGTTTGTGTGTGTGTGTGTTTGTGTTTTACTGTAGAACCTGATGGAGCACTTCAACCCTGGCCTGCAGAAGCTTGTCGCTTTAGGAAACAGCTATGTCAAAGCCTTCCAGGGTGAGTGACCATGTGACTGACTGGTGGGCAGATTTTGTCATTGTTATTTTGATTCATTTTATTTTACACTTTTCATTTTTGATTGTCAGTTTGCACATATAAACATGTGAATGGTGTCATGTAATCTCCTGTGGGAGGAGCTATAAATAAAAACTACATGATGTAATACATAATCAAATGTTAATTAGAGGGCCTGATACTGTAGGTGCTGGAGGGATTGTGTTGTTTTAGATCACAGACCATCTGTTTCAGTTCTTATTTGTTGCGCTGAACGTTTTAACCTGTGTTTGCCGAGTTTTAACTGCACCAGCTTGAGCTTGTATTGGGCATTCGAGTCGCACAGTAAGGTGATATGTTGAGTAGTAAGCCAAAATGAACTATATTCCTAATTATATACAAATGAAATATGTTACATTAAGTTTATATTTCAGTACTGATGACAAAATGAGGAACAATTTAAACATGTTTTCTTCAAACATGAGTCACCCAGTGTTTTGCCTCACTAATCTTCTAATCTTGACTATGTTTCCCCAAACTTTATCATGTGTTACGTTGGTAATTGGGTGAACAGCATGTATCATTAATGCACCTCTCTGCCTGATAAAACAAGACCAGGCTGTTGGTCACAGGCCAACAAGGCAGCGTGGTAAAACTACACCCACTGGCATGGGGCTTTTCCTCGACCAAAATCACATATCACATGTCAGCACTGCAAGGCTTGTGTTTGTAATGAATACAGGCAGAAATTATTCGACCCAATTAGGAGTAGCTAGACTGACTTTTATGTTACTCCAAAGCTTATCAGTTTGTGATATTTGAAAAGCTTTTAGTTCATTGTGTTTTTTTGTGTGTGTGGGTGCCCTGCAGCCTTAGCTGTTTGCAGTGAGGCCTACTTCAGCGCTGTGGCTAAGATGGGTGACCAGGCCCTTCACACGCTCTCATCCCGCTCTCTTGGTAAGTGTGTGTGTGTGATTGTATGTGTGAGTCTTTCTATTACAGGTTTCACCCTTAATTTATTACATCAATTCAACGGAATTGTCCTCTAGAGATGGCCAAGTGCTCTATCAAGTTAATGTCAAGCCTGGTCATACTGTCGCATTACAGATTGTAAAATACCACGCACTCACTCAGTCATCTTATGATTTCACCTTCCCGCTGCTCCTCGTCCTCTCGTGTAAATATCTGTGTGTGCTCATAGCTGTGTGTGTGTGTGCATGTGCGCAGACGCCTGAGTGCATATTTTCCACGAGCTTCACTTTCACTCTGACCCTGGGGCCGTGTGATCGCATTGTTAACGGTCATTAGCATTATGCTAACACATCCCTATTGAGATTGCGTGGGCTCGCACATCAGTGCTAGCACACAAATACACACATGGCTCTACTAGTTTGGCTCACCGAGAAGGTCAGGGAGCCACAGCGTGACCAGGGAGCCTATTGAGTGACAGCCTGTAAATTATAGATGGGGACAGTCTTTCAGCTGCACTCAATTCATTAGCTCAACCACAGTCCATGACAATAGACAAGACCAGAGGCACCAATACTATAAAGGGCTTGGCTAACTTTCCACCAGTCCAGCTCGTTTGATCGAAACATAGATGACTTGAGTGGTGTTGAAATGTGCTAAAGTCGTATATCAAATTACTGCCTCTCTTTTGTAATGGACGTAAGATCACACCAAATGAGTGATAATTTTAAAACATTTTGACATGATATAACAAACAACGACAATGTATTACTATTTAACTATTTGAAAATAGTTCAAAGCATCATAGACTTTTTTGAATGTTTTAAATTGTGACTGCAGATATTTGATACGTGCGTTGATCTATCTTTCAACAGGGGATGTCCTGATCCAGATATCAGAAACACAGAGGAGACTCACCGCAGAGATGGAAGGAGTGGTCAGTGCTTGTATTCAGTCAGTAATCATGTTATTTGATCAAAAACACAGGATCAGAAGTGCTGGTTAAATCTTAAAACAGAAAAACATTGAATAAATATGAACCACAGTAAATTATTTCCCATGAGACAGGTTGGTCTTGCTGTTTTATTAAACCCAGTTGACTTTTAACAAAATCTTATCCACCTTATTCCCAGCGCTGATACTTTGCGTGAATTATCTGTATGACTCCCGTCTCACTCTGTTGCTTTTCCATGGTAACAGGATGCTTCGTGATTTGTACAGCGTTTCATTCATTAATGAAGATCCAGGTTAGCGTCTTTATTGTGCAAATACTACTAATACTTTTATTATTACTTAGACTACTTGGCTAATGCTCCCAAGACTTGAAAGTGCTGTCCGTGTGTTGGTTATTATAATGATACTTTGTTGGTAACGCAAGTTCAGGTGAGCACCAGGAAACTTGTGGATAGCATTGACACATCGTAGACATTGTGTTCCTGAATATGCTAAACTACACAGCCACGGAAAAAAGCAGGTTATTCAATATTTCATATTTGGAAATAGACCTTTGAGCCCTTAATTAAGAAATCTGTGAGGGATTCTGATCTTTTGACACGGTACAAATTAAATGACTAAAGCTGAGCTCTGCAGAAAGCTTTTGGGAGACATTTGCTTGCTTGTTGAAAAATTCATGGTGCTACTCAAACCCTCGGGCCTGATTGCAGCTGCTTTCAGTGATGTGAATAAGAAAAAGGTGGCCTCTGATAAAATAGTTGATCTGGGGACGAGGCACATTTACATATAGATGCAGTCAAACGAAATAACCTGAGAATGAAAAATTGTGTTTGAACAAAGGGAAGGTTTCCATAATGACTTGGCTACACCACAGGGACACGTGTTTTTCTTCCTGCCACAGTTTCGATGGTTCCAGATAGAGGTGTTGCAAGCCATGGAGAAGAATGTCAAGTTGGACGAGGAGTATATTGATGTGAGTTCCCAAAAGGGAAAAGTATATATTTTTCTGTTTCTACCCTTCTGAGGACGAGTGGAGTTGAGGAGAATTTTGAAGAGCTTATTGAGTGATTTAGGGTCAGAACATGGTTTACTGTAACGATTCGGCAGCTGTGATATTAAACATAATTTGTGGATGTTCTGCATTTAATGATTTTGACAATTATTTGTGTTTTCTTCATTTTCTAAATCGATAAATGTGTTTGGCTCAACAGAAAGTTAAGAAAAGTAAAATAGTTTAGAGATTTGTAGAAAATATCTGTTTGTGGAGAAATTCAGGCGAACATTTAATAATCACATTAGAGCTTCTTAAATCAAGCGGTTTCCTGTGCCGCAGGGGAGTCGCAGAGTGTACGAGCTGGAGGTGAGAAACCAGGCAGAAGCTTTGGAGAAACAGCTCAGACGAGGAGCCTACAGAGACTCTCTGGTAGTTACACAAACACATAAACACTGCACTGGTCCTCACTCATCGAGACCTGTGCACTCACACAGTCCAGCAGTAACACATCTGTGCCATGTGTCATTTCTCACATGTATATGTGTGTGTTTTCAGGAGAACAGTGAGTACATGTTGTACCTAAGGCAAAGTCAGCAGGAGATTCTGAAGGAGGAGGAGAGGAGGTATCGCTTCTTAGCAGAGAAACACTGTGGCCTCACTCAGTCGCTGCTCTTCCTTATAAACAAGGTATAAACACGTGCGCACTCAGTGAGCTTACTTTGGGCTTGACCACAGCTTTTTGTTTTTATGAAGTTGGCTCAGTAGTAAGTAAGCGAACAATTCCACAAAATTGCAAACTAATGAGCAAAAACTGCATGACGATGCATTGAAAACATCTACCTACTGGCTGATGGACTTTCATCGTTGTATCAGAGAACAAACAGAATTCTACAAAGAAAATCTGAGTTTTCATAGTTAAAGATACCGTTTGCAGTTATGCAATTGTTACTTCCTTTACAGATAGTTCATACTGTAAATAACAGTATAGCAACAGTACAGCATGTTTTTAATAACGTGATTTTGACATATGAAAGGGTAGTTGTGACCCAAAGGTTAGAGAAGTAAGCGAGAGTGTTAGACTTTCATGAGATATCTGGGTAGAGGAAGTGAAAGGCAGCACTTATCTCTCCCTCGTTACCACCTCTGTGGTGCCCTTGAGCAAGGCCCTTATCTCCAATGCTCAGTGGACAGCAGATCAGATTGTGATTGCTGAGCAGCTTCCAGGTATGAATGCGTGTAATTGCATGAATGTGATGACGTCATTCATAAAAAAGAGAGTGCTGCTCTTGGAGAAACACCACTGCATAAATTAAAGAAACCAAAAATAAAACAGGTGAAGGTGTGTGTAGCTGATGACAGACTAACCCATGTCATGATCGTTTTCTTTGAGCCACCATGGTCAAGACATTTTTATTCCACCGCTGTGGTAGCATGTTGGTTGCTTTATGAAATTCATGTCTCGGCGTCACTGTTCATTTTGTTGCTGCCTGATCATCTTGAGATTTAATGAGGTGCTCGTGTCTCCTTCTGTGTTCAGACGGGTGCGTCTCTTCAGCAAAAGGCTGATGGATGGAAGGAGAAAGTGAACGACACCAGAGGGTCCAGACCTCGAACTCCCACTCATTTGGACCAAGACGCGCAGGTACAGACGCATCACGTGGTTTGATCTCGATCCATCGTGAGGATTATACTCAGTCGATCAGCACATCTTGCGTTGTGTTGAAAAGACCATAAATGATCAAATAGGGGCCTTGAGCCCTCGTTTTATCTGTATTCTGCTTTATTAAATTTTAGTAAGAAGAATTCCCTTTGATGAGCTTTGGCATCCCAGTGATTCTCACTTTGTTCACTGTGTTCAAAGGCTTTTACCGTACCGTCATGGATATTGGATGTTATCAAATGCTACAGCTCAGCCATAAATTCTTTATATACTAAGATAATAACGCTTAGCTTTCACTGACACTGTAAGATAGGTATTAATTTACCCATATATTTATTATTGATGTCGTAGTGGTGTTGAATTGCATCATATCGAGAGATGTTTGCATGATCTTAGATATTCTTTGCATACGGTCACACAGCGGCACAAAACTGAAGCTTAGTTAGAATGACAATTAAATAGTAATTGAGTGGGAACAGCAGCCAGTTCACCTGTGTGTGTTGTTTCTGATCAGCTGCGAGGTTCAGTGAGCTCCCTGCTGCAGACCGTAGCCAGAGATGAAGACATGTCCTGGGCCAGGAGGGAGCAGCAGGCGCTGGGCAGAGTGCCCTCTAGAGGTGAGAGGAGGACTGGACTCGAACGGGATTACAGTCTGCGACCAGTGAAGCAAAACAAAATCAGCTATACTTTCCTCTGCAACATTCCATAAAAATAAAATAGAATAAAGATAAGAACAGATACTGCCCAGCACATTTGCATTATTTTAATTAACGTATGCTTTGTGCTGTCTGCTCTCCCCACTTCCAGCACCGTCTCCCCTCCCTAGCCGCTCTCGCTCCAGCTCCGTGGGGGAATCTCTGGGTCTGGGTGGAGGGAGAGCCATGAGGGCCCTGGTGTCTCACCCCTCCTCATCCAACCCAAAACTTCTGCCTTTCAACAGGGGAGAGACCGTCACCGGTATTGGTCCAGGAGCCACGTAACGGCTGGCTGTATGGCCGCACTGACAGCAGCCTGCGGTGGGTAGCTTGGACAGGAGGAGAATGTGCTTTTAAGTAGTTTTTCCTCGATATTTAATCTATCTAAATCCTTTTTATGACGGTCAGCAGCCAGAAGGAAATGCAACTGATACATCTCTGGCATAACTGTTGTCTTGTAGCCTTCTCCCTCTTCCTCAACAGAGATGAGAAAAAGTTTGTGAAAATGTTATTATTGTATTGACTGTATTGTCTAATAGAATGAAAGATTTATGGAGCTCGAGTATTTTGTCTGCCGTTGTCTTATATTTATCTGTCTTGTCTCTTTCAGTCAGGGCTGGTTCCCTGCTGCGTATGTGGCCCCTGTCGAGGATTTCTCCAACACTTTAGCAACAAGGTAGGAACATGTGGATCCCCAGCACTTAAAAGTAGACTTACTTCTGTATTGGTCAGCATAAGACATGCTAAATGTTATTCAAGCAAGAGACCAAATGTATTACACTTTTGGAGCACTCTTTTATTGCACAGAATGATTGTGTTAATGCCTCAAATCACTAAGAGATCCAATATGTGACCCCTCCCAGTGGTGGTTCTCTAAGAAGCCACAGTATGAACAATCTGCTGGACCCCACTGACACTTACACCGACCAATCAGAGAACAAAAGCTACGGAGATGTTCCACCGCCAGCCACACCCAACCGCAGAGCCTCAGTAGACTTCCGGCCGGTCTCTCCTCTCCCCGAGAAGAAGCTGGAGCCAGTCGTGGAGTCGAAGCCCGGCCAGACGAAGAGCTACAATGATCACCTGCCTCCACCTCCTCCCCCACCGCCTCCTCCTCCCTCAAATCAGAATCTTAGAAGGGGTTCTGTAGATTTTCGACCAATCTCTCCCCTCCCCGAGAGGAAGGGTGAATCAGCATCTGACGTCCAGGTAGGTTTAAGTCTGAAAAAAAAAAAAAATAAGTCCAACTTTACTTGTTTTGGTTCTTCACACTGGCACATCTTCTTTTCTCAGGCATTATCACCTCATGGGCCTCCTGAAAATCCACTGTTTCCCAGGTAATTGTCTTAGTTTGTATGAATTAATAGAAAAACAAGTTTGTATTCCTTGATGAATTCCATGTTTCATATATATTAAAGGAACACGCCCCATATCATAAATTATCTCCAATCTTGCTATTTATCATCTTCTTTTTTGGTTATGAGTTGCTGATTTTTTGAGATATTGACCATAGAGATGTCTTGATGGCTTGTGGTGATCCAGACATCACATCCTGCTTACTCAAGATAATCCACAGGCCTTTTGTGAGCAAGAAGTGTGCAACCACTCGTTGGCGAGACATCCCTATGGCTAATAACTACAAAACTGTAGTTGTGAAATGTGAACTGTTCCTTTGAGGATCATATATCTCGACAAACATGGGTTGAACACTAACTCCTAACCCACATTTTTAAACCAATAATCCATTGTCAAACCGCAAACTGAAGCATGCTCACTATCCACAGTCAAAATGTACCTTCATTCAGCTTTGGTCTGCTGTTAGTTTCCCATCCTGGAGTGTGTGCATGTGTGTGTATCTGTTCATTTGTGTTGACAGAGGTTGAGCATGTCAGGTATTCTGTTACATTTTTGGCCATCCTCTCGTTTCAGAGGCACAAACCCATTCGCCACCGTGAAGCTTCGCCCCACGACGACCAACGACAGATCTTCTCCTCGGATCCTCTGATCCATCTGCGCATCATGCAGGGAGGGCTTGTGACCCAGATCTGCCAGATCAGGCTGTGGAGGCAGGATATACCTTTTTGTTTAAAGAAAATGTAATCGCAGCTCTGAAATGTGATGGCGTTGAGCTGGAGGGGCAGAGGAATGTTAGGTGGGCTTTTTGTACAGCGTTCGATTCAGTGAAGTATTTCTCATAACAAACATAAAAGTGAGACTGTAGTTCATCTAAATGATTTAATATCAAAACACATTTTAGCAGCTCTTTGTACAGTTTAGGAGTTTTTATAGATAGGCCTGTTTGTTTCTTATAGTAGAGATATCGAAGGATTATTTACACATTTATGGGAATATGCTAATTTGCTTTCTTGCCAAGAGTCGGATTAGAAGATCAATAGCACTCTTTTACATATCTGCAGCGGGTTTGCTTAGCATAAAGATGGGAAACAGGAATAAACAGTTAACCTGTGGTAACAAGAGATAACGAAATCCACCCACCAGCTCATTTGCTTTAAAAAGAGCAAGATTCCTTTTTTATCAAGGTTTTATGCTAAGCTATGCTACATGGCTGCTACCTGCAACAACTAATTTGTTATTGATCCTCATCTAATTCTAGGCAAGCAAAATGGACAGCCATATTTTTCAAAATGTCAAACTATTCCTTTAAGCTGTTGATAGTGTGGGATTATTTTATTAGCAAATGTGTCCCAAATAGGATTTTTGGGTTCATGTGAAATATAGGATGTCTGACATGACACTGATAGCTTTCCTTTAAAGCCACAGGTTCTCAACTAGTGTTTGTAAATTTGTAATCCTCTTCACCCGCCTGTGATTGACATGTTTTGAAATGTTTTGTGCGTTGTTGTTGTGAGTAAAATAAGTAAAGAGACAGTTATTACTCAAGTTTTCTTTATTATCATTTCTTTTCTCTCTTCACAGCTCGTCTTATATATCATTTTATCTACTACATCATCTGATCAGAGGCAGGGAGTGAGGAGGAGGAGATAGAGGAGGTGAGGCGAGGCGAGGCGAGGCGAGGTGAGGTGAGGTGAGGTGAGGGAAGGTGTATGAGGAAGAGGAGTGGGAGGAAAAGTGCACTGATGTGTGAACATCTAGAAGTAAAACCAATCAGACAAAATGCACAACCTGAAATACACAAAAGAAGGAAATAAAGATTTAAGAAGTCTTCATAACATCTACACCATCTACAGCACTAGTACCACCTGTTTTGAGACCACAAACTATCTTCATGAAATCATTTAGAATGATTCTGAAACCCATACAGCATGTGCGATTAAATATATATATATATAAAAAAAATGACAAAATTAAAAATGAAACTGATGCCTGTATGTTCCTCCTCACGCTGACTCCCTGTTGGCCTGCGTCTGCAGTGTTTTGTAGCGAGCAGGCCTCGTCTGACTCCATGTGTGGGGTCTCCAGGAGGGTGAGAGGAGTTTGAAGGTGGCATTTACAAAATATGAATGCAGGGATGAAGAGGAGGAGGAAGAAGAAGAGGGGGAATGTTCAGCTGACTCCTACTCATGCACCAAGACCTCGAACTCTGAAAAAAAGAATGAAAACATTTGCACAGGTAATTAGACTTCCTTAAAGGCGAGGCTGGCAATGATTTATATTATGTTCTCTATATGTTGTCAACACATCCAATGAAAAGACATTTAATTGATTCTACTAAGGATTCTCTGTGTAACCATAGCCTGATCTGTCTCATTCCTCTGAGCTAAAGAACTTACATTTTTCCCCCAAAATTGTTGCCGTAAATACTCACTAAAGCTCCCGAGAGACAATGATTGGTAACTCTGTTCCTCGTATCTTCGTATCAAACTAAAAGGCTCATTTTAAGGTAATGAAAACAGATCAATTCTCAGTTTCAGGTGATTATACACCAATGGCTACATAAGTATGAATATTATATTCCTCTACTGCCAAAAGATCCCTCTAAATCCACTACGCTGGAATTGAAACACATCAATATGCAACACGTTGCAGTTTATTTTCAGTCAATACTGCATTCACACCCTGCTGCTCTCTAAACGCCCAGATATGTATTTATTCGCTTCCAGCTGTTTCAAGAAATGCTTCAGCCTTGTTTTGAAAATTATTAGATGTCTGTTTTTAAAGACTTATGTAAAGTACAAACAGATGGCTCGAGGCAAAAGAGTCAAAAAGTGATGAAAACAGATTTATGCATTGTTAATAAAATGATAAAAAGTTTAACTGATTTGTATTTCTGGTGCCGACTAGACCTTTCCTGACCCCTACTTTTCTTTTTTGTCATCATAAACTTCATTGTGTTCCTCCATTCTCTTACCGTCAATCCCGATCTTGCCATCTCCATCTTTGTCTGCAGCCTTGAGGAATGCTCTTGTCTCGTCGTCAGTCAGATCTCTGCCCTCCTGGGAAAAGCCCTTCAGTACATACCTGAGGAAAGAACAATGTGTTGCAGAGAAGCATCACTGTAGGACGGTGTTGAGTTAATGGACACATGACACGGGCTTCCTACAGTATGCAGTGCTTTTAGTGTGTTTTTGTGTCTGTGCGTGTTCCTTACTTGAGCTCTTCTTCCTCTATGAAGCCGCTACCGTCCACATCCAGAACCTTGAAGACCCTCTTGACGTTTTCAGCTGTCATGGCCTTCATTCCCACCATCTCAAAGAACTTTTTGGGGTCGAATGTTTCTGCTACAAAAGGCACGACAGAACCAATCAATCAAAGCTAACGTTTACCTTTTTACCAGAAATATGTTGAAAATTAAAATCGACCTCAAAGGATAAAATGGATTCTATCGCAGCTAGTTGTTAAAGAACTGTGGATTCAAATTACTAGCACAGACAATTTGCAACATACTGGTTTGAAAATATATATATTTTTTAAATGTGTGTGCGTTTACTGTATCTGTCGGTATCCAAAACTAACTTTTGGAACTTTTGTTTGTCAGTTTCTGCTGAGAATACCACATGGACTGGGTGACTGTTACGGACCTGCAAAGGCATCAAGAGCTTTCTTGATCTCCTCAGCTTTCAACAGATCTGTCATCGACATTTTGTCAGCTGGAGAGAGGGAAAGAGAGGGAGAAACGGAGGACAGGTGCAAAGTTAGAAATGAAAGGATACTATTTTAAACATTTGAGTGCAGACAACAGCAGAGCGGAACTACAAACAGTGGAGGGTTCGGTACAAAAGCTAAAAGCCAAATTTAAAACTGTTAAGAGTGGATCTGATCTGAGAACTTGATGGCTGTTAGAGAGATACTTAAAGACTGGTTGATTGGAAAATAATATAGTCTTGGTAAAATTACATTCAGGCATTGAAAAGACGGCCTCAGTGGAACTTGGTACAACAAGACACATCTCTCAAGGCCTTATTTGAGTATATAAGATGGTGACAGTAAGGGGACAAATACATATACTTCAATTGTACACATACAAACACAACCACATTATCCAACCGTTCACCTTTTACACACATACTTGACTCTCACACGCTCACAAATCACACATTTCTTTATTAACTTGAACCCTCTACTCCTCTTAAACAGTATCTATTTGTAATCACGGTTTCTTTTCGCCACGTTGCATCACACAATGCAGCGTCTCACTCATACATTAAACATGTTAGCACTTGCACATCTGACTTGGGGATTGCACCACTTGTTGTTTGGGCTGTTACTGGTCTTTGCTTCCAATTTACAAGCAGGAAAATACATTTTGTTTTGTTTTTAGACAAACATCAGACATTTGACTACACTTATGCTGAATTCTACAGAGAAGAAGAAAATGTAAAACACTACAAACATTATTGATGGATGGTGTCAATAAATACTACCAGCATGCAAACTCTGAGGTGCTTTGCCTCTTGTTTGTGTTTCTCATTGTCAAGGATCTTTTCTCTATTTGTACTCAGCTCTATTCTAAATCTTGGTTTAAATAAGGTTGAATGAATAAATGAATTTATTTTTCAGTGTTCACAGAGGAAAACTGGGCATAGAGTATAAATATAAAGCTGGTAATGTATCTGCTAAGTCATGTTTCCCCAAAGGTGGATGGGATTGTTGCGCTGCAGTACCTCGTAGACGACAATAGGTGTCAAAACTGAGCTGAAGGCTCTCGGGCTCCTTGTTTGTCTGTTTTGGAGAACTGGGAACACATGCTGAGCTGTCAAGACCGATGTTTGATAAATGTGTTTGCACCTATCAGAGATCTGTGTCTTCAGCAGCATAGTGCCTTCCTCGAGGTATAAGACTCAAAGAGCCTCAGCAGAGTAGTTTAGTCATCCTCCCTGCACTCTGTTGACCCCAATAAAAATATTATCCCTCCCTGAAGGATGGAGACAACAGAGATACATCCTTCCTCTTTCTGTCCGTTCTGCTACTTCACACCCTTTCCTCCACCTGTCTTGTGTTGAGTGTTTAATCAGAGAAAGCCATTTAGTGAGAATCTATTTGTGGTTTTTGAGATCTACATACTAATGATGATCTTTTACAAATAGAAAGCTTGATCACCAGCCAAAGATGTCTCAGGTTATCTTTTTGTGGTTTGTTTATGTCTGAAAGCTCGTTTGGTTACCTGATTTCATCTTCTATCCAACAACAACAAACCTTGACAGATAGTTCTGGTATGACAAGTTTCTGACTAATATCCTGCCAGTGTCATCTGACATGAGCCACATGTTTTACTTGAGTTTGCTGGTTCTTTTACAACAGCCCTGACATTGAGGTGTGCAGACGATAGCTGTGGTGAAAGAATCTGTCTTGTGATCAAAAGGCCGAAGCTTCTGTCACGGTTTTGTAGCGACCGAGCCCACAGTGCCCTTGAGCTCATCCCTTTCTCCTCAGGGTAGCTTAAAATGTGAAAAATTGCAGTGCAGACACAATGACTGCTATCAGCCCCTGCAGTGAACAAATATGAGCGCTGTGATGGATTATTGAGCTTAGATTTCTGCACCATCTATTCATCAGACGTCAGACTTTCACTGCAGATTGAATGTCAGTTCTCGGCTCTTGAGTTTGTCGTAAATAACGCAACAGAAATAACATGTTAAGCCATCAGTTCTAGTTCTAGAGGCAGAAATTATAATAATTTCATGCAAATAATGAAAAGATCCCGGCCAGCTTTGGTTGAGAACTCCAGCAAACTATGTCAGCCGACAGCACAAAAGATCTCCGCGAGTTAAAGATTGAAATTCTGGTGACAACGCAGTCGAGGCACAGCAAGTTGTTTTATTTATAGTGTATAATTTATTAAAACAGGCAGTCTCATCGAGCATCTGGGGCCCCCTTTGTAATGTGGGCACAGCTAAAATAGTAACAACCATGGAGAACAGCTAGAAAACGCATTACTATTAATTACAGTACTCAACTTTTCGGCTACCGTGCAACGTCTCTGTGCATAAACACCTACTTATGGTGAGACACAGGCCAAGAAAACAACCATTAGAGCAACGCCTGCTCCAACATTACCTTTAATTTGATCCAGAGCGCTGCGAAGAAGAAAAGTGCTGTTTCTTTTTATCGTTTCGTAATGTCAGAAGTGATCAACATCAGACTAGAAACGAGTAAGTGTCCCTTAAACAGAATGTTGTTTTTTAAGATAGAGAAGTGAATGAGGTGTTTTTACACTGGGGGCGCTGAGGAAATGTGCACTATGACTTTTTTATCGGAAGATTTTGTCCCTATGACTTTTTAAAAGCAAAACTCGTCAAAAATAATCTAAAAATCCAGCTGACGGACATGAATTAGTGCTTTCGACAGTCGATGATGACTTTTACGTCATCTTTACTGTGAGTGTTATGCTGAGTCTTCTTGGATAGTCGACTCTGTAGATTTATTCTGTTTTGACGCACTGTTACGCAACTCCTTCCCCGCTGTGATCCACTCGATTTACACACAACATTGTCTAAGATCACACATGTTGAAGACTGTTAAAAAAAACAAAACAGGAAGAGTGACGCTCCTGGATAGTCGTGCCGAAGAGCCTCACATGAAGGTGGAAATATTTAACTCACACTTAAAACTTGCACGCTGACTTTGGAAGTTGTCACAGTCATGCTCTTTTAACTGAACTCACATCCATGATGTTTTTTTTTATGTCAGCTCAGTTTTCTAGCGGAGCTCTGACTCTGTTCTATCCAAAAGCACTCCTGCTGTACTCTCCACAGCTACAAAAATATTTTATCATCGTGTTGCTTGCGGCTTGATTATTCATGCAACTAGTAAAAGGTACTTTATTCAATTGCTGACTGTTTGCTTGTGCGAGATAAACCCAGCAATTACTGAGTGTGATTTTCCTGCTGATGATATTTTTCAAATGATTGTTCTCTGCTACAACTTATAACGTTTTCTTGTCTTGTCTTACCTGAATGAAGGGATGGATGAGTGCGCCTGAGCTGAGACAGAGGGGGAGAGGAAAGGTGATGGGAAGAGGACGGAGTGGAGAGCAGGGTTGGAAATGGAGGTAAGATGAAGTTGGGAGGGAGGACACAAGAAGACTTTTATAGCTGCCTCCAAACACCACATCCCCACCTCTCTGTATTCTCTCTATTTTGAGAAAGGTAGGGTGGCTGTCAAGACATGTCACGAACATCGTCAGCTCAGGAGTGCGATCGCTTTCTCTGCAGCCATAACAAATCACACGCAGGCCTATTAATAACATCACTTCATCGGCCTGCCCTCAGTCCACATCTCCTCCCTGTTGACCCTCTTCCTCTTTTGTTTTCATCCTTCTGTAAGAGCCAGATATTTCACTCAGTGGTTGGCGGACACCAAAGCAGGATGAAAAAGAGACAAAAATGAATAAAATATAATGTTTCTCCGTGTCGCCGGATCTTTAAACCGGCAACTGTTGAGACATTTTTAGCTGGTGGTGGAGTCCTGCCCCCAAGTGGTCAAATAAACTGATGCAGCTTTGACAAGACTCCGTTTTAACTCACAAAAATCCCACAAACATAAAGTTCAACAGTGATTTCTTCACTCGCAAAAATCACAGCTCTTTCTGTTTCTGTGTATCTGATTCCCCCCTGAAGGAACACCTTACTCGAGTTGTTTGTATTCATCGTTCTCTCTTTAACCCTAAAAAACCTCTCCTCCTCACTTCCTCTCTTGCAGTATCTCTCCTTTAATCTCTTTTGCTCGAGCTCCGTCCATTACTCCCCTTATCGCTCCTTCCGGTCTCCGCCCCTTCCACCCTCCTCCCTCCATATCAAAGAACAAAATTTGCTCATCTTTCTCTGCATCCGTATCAACTCATGCCTCTTCCTTTTTATCACGAATCAATCTCTATCCTGTCAGGGCCCCCGACAGCTTGTGTGGCTCCTCGTCTCCTCCCATCTCCTCCTCTTATCTTTTGTTTTATCCCTCGTGTTAGTCAAGGCAAAGAGAGGAATTAATTTATGGTCGGTGCAAGAAAGAGAGATAGAAAGAGACACGTTCGCCGGTAGAGAGGCTGCAGTCAGCAACAAAAGGGCCCGAGGCAGTCGACTCACTTTGTTGTGAGTAGTATTTTCTGATGATGTTAATCGGGTTTAAAGAAGTTTGTATTGGCTGATAATCCTGAAGTTCTTGCAGGCGATCATTTCAAGACTTCAGTTTTTGAACTTTTTGATCGACTTTTCCACATGAAAACATAATCTTTCAGAATCACAATGCACCTAAGAATTGATTTTACCCCAGCACACTGTTTGGAGATCGTGTGCCTGTCCTGGAATAATGTTGTTCAACCGCGTTACGCACGACATATACTCTCTCTGTCCCTTCATGTCCTGTGTTGACCCTCTGCTTTCTCCTCTCAGTCGAATTACGCCTCATCAGCACCGTCCAGCACTGTAGAAAGGACGATGGAGGTCAGGGCGAGGCGGCGAGGAAAACACACCGGGAGGGTCAGGAAAGGAAAATAGCAATAATTGAGGCGAGGCAGGTCGGGAGTTTGTCAAGGACAGGACAAGCTGAGAAATAATGGGGATAATGAAAGAGTAACAATGTTATTAACACTGGAGGGACGAGGCGAGGAAACAAAGTGTAGGGCAGAGGATCAGAAGTCTTTTGTTGTCTACGTGATCATTGTTGTAAGCAGCCGTAATCATTTTCAACCCCCGCAAAGCAAAGACAGACAGGCAGGATGCCTGCAAACAGTAGATGCATGAACTGTGTGGCTTTACTGTGAGGACGGGACCAGAGCTGAAGTCAAATACAGAACAGAAGTTATGACGTCTCGGTGTTGTTTAAAGGAACCTTTGCAGAGCTGCACTGAGTAACAAAAAAATGCGACTACATTTGGATTTTATTTAAAGATGTCCGAGTAACAGCGCTGCTCAGATGGGGTGTCAGTTTAGGACATTAAGGAGTTTGAAATCCTCAGTTCGTACTCATTTGCGTCGGTGATTTAACTACAATACCCCACACACCCTCATGAGTTTACTTCAGGCCAATATGTACAGTAGAGTGGGAGAAGGAAGCCCCGCTCTTTGCCAAATGTGCACGACTGCACTGCAGGCACTGGTTATATTGGTATATTTAGTGCTAATGTTACGGCTGGTGTGTGTGGGCGTGTGTGGGAGATGGTGAGTTTTTAAAAGGAATGCACCAAGTTGTTGGCAGTTTGGCTTGTAACACGGCCAAACTGTTAAATAATGAGAAGCTGAATCTGCCACATCTCTCCTCGGTAGATTCCAGTTTGATTGTTTGACGAAGCGTCGTCTCTGCGGAGAGAACATTAAAACATCACGCGTTTAAACCTGGAAACAAACTCTTAATGTCATTTGCAGTCACGACCGAATTCCTCCATGATAAGTACGTCTACATTTATAGTGATTATATTTCACTACCATAACTGTTAAAAGCTTTCAGTTACTCTGATTGAAAAGACTTCTGCGCGGGTCAAAGCCGGGCAGAGCTATGCAGAGAGTTGTGTGAATTCACCAAACACACTTCATCACCGGTAAGAATGATTGAGATTCATGTTTTTCCACTGGAACAAGTAAAGCAAAGCTCAAAGAACGGCGTCGAGTCTGAATATGCCATGACAGTCTAGAAAGGAGGTCTCATCAGGTCAGATAAGTGATAAAAGTGCTTTATAGTGCCTTATAAACACCTTCAGTCATGAGGGAAACTGTTTTTTCGTTTTAGGTTTTTATTTCAGCTACTTTTCATTTTGACATTTGACTTTCGTTGCCAACCACACAAATGTCTGTCGTCATCTGAAAACGTACCTGCACGCCTCACATAATAACATGCTTTCCCCAGAGTTACCCTCTTCTTCCTCTTCTTCTTCTTGCCACAGATATTTCTTGCTCAAAAGTGTCGCCAGATGTCAAATGCGTATGCTTCGTGTTGGGACGGGACTCTCGAGGCACCTCGCAATTCAATTTCGATTCAGATGACTCGACGCAGTCACTAAATGATTATCAATTCCTCTCGGTGCATCTAAACGTTTTTTCGCATGTGTGACAACTTGGCACTTTTATTCTGATCCATAATTAAGATACACAGATTCATTGACTTTCATGATCTTTGCTCACGCTCAGCGATCCTCACCAAAACTCAAGAAGTCGCCTTGGAGCGTAAACACGACGTGGTTCATCCGTAAGCTCGTTGATATAAGATTACTGACTGCATTAAGACATAATCTGCAGCTAAGAACTGTGTCGTCTCTTCAGTGAATCCAAAACAAGTAGTTTTTGACATAAGTTAAATCATTGGATATCGAAATTTTCGACAAAATACTCTTGAGTTGAATCACACGGATTATAGTCTCAGTATGTCACTCAGGGCCTCGATTAACTCTGCGCTCAGGTTCACCTCTTCCTCTTTCTACTTCCCTTATGACGTCTCTATGGTAACCAGCGGACTTTCTGTCAATCTTACTTCTTCTATCTCTGTGTGTATTGTGTTCATATGCGTGTCCGTCAACTTAGCGGCTCGTTATCTTTCATCGGCAGGCGTTTTACAGCTGACTTGTGTTCCAGAGTTTTTATTCCGAGGCTAGCATGCAGTAAGCTATGTACAAACACAGCCACAGTACACAAACACACACACATAAAGCCTCTCTCACACATATACACAATCCCAATCAACACATTCTCTCTCCTAAACACACACACACACACACACACACACACACACACACACACTACAGACTCGAGCAGCTGGCCTGACCTTGACGATAAATACACCCTTGAAAAGTGTTTCTGCAACTCATGGCCGGCGATGGTCTGTTATACGAGCAGCGTTTCAAAGGATCCATCTCATGCAGAATTAAAATAGATATGGAGTCAATATGTGCTGCACACACACACACACACACACACACACACTCCTCTACTCAACCTCACACTTTATTGCACTCTCTTTTTCCTAACTGAGACTCTGTGTAACAAACAGAAGCAAATATTCACACCTACACAGTTTTCCCTCACACACACTCCTACATTCTCTCTTTCTACGTCTCTTTGCTCGTACTTGACTAAGTTTTTGACTCGGTTACCGAGTAACATCTGACAAAAACATTTTTGTCAGCGCTTTTATCCCAAAGCAAACAAGAAGCCACACTGGATACACGGGGAGAACGCCTTCAGCACACCGTGTCTGATTTACTTAAGCTTGTAAGTGCTGTAGTTTCTTTTTCCTCTGATCTTTGTCAGTCTGCGATGAAGCGGTTCAGGTCTCGTATAGTTACAAAGCAAACATCAGGCTGCTGCGGCTCAGCGCTGAAGATTAAAGTGGTTGTTGTGGATTTTCTGTCTTTTTGCCGGGAATCCCACCTGCAAGCAAGTCTAGATATTGTGCGCAATAATTTTAACCGACGGCCTGAAAGCGTTCAGAGAGACTGAAGCAGAACCGACATCTCACAGAGCGATCAGGTGGATTCAAACTGAGCAGAAACTTTAACACGATCAGACACCTGCATTTGATCCTGAGCCTGCAGGAAACTGTAGACCATAAATCAGTGTTAAATATCTCTCTCTCTCACACACACACACACACACACACACACCTTTAGCATAGCAACAACTTTGCTGACATCTAGTGTTACACGTTTTAATCACCTCAGATTTGATGTCAGAACTGAGTCGCCAGCCCTCACCTGTATTTACCTTTAATTGTCAACTTTCATTTGATAGGTCAACCAAATATTTGTGTAAGGGTGTGTGTTTCTTTTTCTACTTCAGGTGAGATAAGAAGTAGAAGTAAGGACGGACGCACTAAACAGGTGGAGGAGACGGATTATTTCCTGAAGTGTGAAGGATAATGCACGTGAACATTTTGGTTTCAGACAGATATTTATCCCATCAGAAGCTTGATAACACTTTTTTTTGTGGTTGCAATGTCAAAACATGTATACATTCAATTTATGTTATTATTCCCACCTTTTTCTAATATGCATTTAAACCCGCACGTACTTTAAAGAACAGCTGAGACAGAAAGCAGGCATGTGTTACTTAGTTTTAGTAGTTTTTAATTTTAGTAAAACGACTGAAAATGAAGTTTGGTATCAGTTTTATTTAAAGCTGCTCTAATCGATATTTTTATATGAATAAGAAGTCAATGATGATGCGTTACGTGACGAACCCACAGAGGATTGTTACAGACTCTCCTGTTCCCTTTGGCTCTGTGTTTTTGGTTTTATGGCTTGCGAGTTTGCTTTATTGACAGATGATTGATTGATGATGCATCAGGACGGATTCTAGCACCAAAAAAAAGCTTTGAAAAACTATTTGTACGTTTCCCGAACAGCAGCAAACACAAGTCAACACTAGCGGCTGGTGCATTCAGACAGATGTTCTCCTCAGATGTTGGTGGAAGCTAAAATGAGAGCGAATATTGGGCGTAAAATCGTTTCGTTGCTTGGATCTGTGTAGCTTTTTTTGTCATTTCTTTCCATTTGCACTCACACACAGTCTCACACAACTGCCAGGTGTGTTACCTTGCAAGGTGCCGGCCTCACCATCAAGGACACTTTGGCATCAGGAGCAGTGTTGAGGTGCGATCGAACTGCCACCCCAGCCATTAGCGGACAACCTGCTCTACCTCCAGATGTGTCAGTGATGTGTTTACCGTTTGTTCTGCTGCCACCAAAAAGAATGTCTCTGCAGATTTGTTTTGGCAGTTCAGATTTGCTCCTTCCTCAATGTAACTGAGTTAAAAATACATGTCCTGCTCGTCGGACCCTGCCGTCTCTCCTGTGTGCTTCAGGTCTCGGATGGTGACCGACATTTAGCAGCTCTCTTCAAGACTGAACTCACACGTGACCTGCAGGTGCAGAACTGGAACAGCAGAGAGTTCAGAGAGTTTCAAGGTCCTGCGGTGTCTTTCCGACAGAGAGAAGAGATGTCGAGAGTGGTGCTGAATGATTCACACATTCCTCCAGACAGGTACATGAATCAGAGAGTTCGAGGAGGCAAAGCCACAGCTGACTACAGTAGTGATGGACACCTACAATAGAGTTTTTTATTAAAAAAGTAGAACGAAGTGTTTCTAGGCACCAACTAAACTGATAAAACACGTGTCTGTCTGTTCCTTTGCTATTATTTCACATAGTTATTGATGCTTCTGTTCTGCTTTGGCCTTGGATGACTGTATTTCACATAAATGAAAAAAATAAAACACATTTTACTTGCATGTGAATTCATGTAACGCTGTGTTCCCTTCTCGGTAAATGCGACTTTTGCTGTCCAATACAGGTAGAGCTCTGAGTGTTATAATCGTCTCTCACATCTTTAGATAAGAAATGACATAAGAGTGTGTAAACTTATGTTGCTTAAGACTTAAAGTGTAACTCCGTGGCTACATTCAAACTCATGTTACGTTTGGACGCACAGCTGGTTCAGCAGCCTGTGTGTTTTTTGTCTCCACGTTAGATATTTCTTTCAGCTCAATCTCTTTAAAATCCTGACTTTTTCTTTGTCTCGTTAGATCAGTTCGGCTGTTTCAGCACGTCCATCATCCCAGTTGATTCATATTTGCAGCAGATCATGATAACAGCTTGTATTAGTCTTTAGCCAGCGTGCACGGTGACTGTGCAAGCTAATACCACGCTGAAGATCGAGCGCTCAAGCTGGAGCAAGGTTGTGCTTTTTGTTTACGTGACAGAAAAACTAACAAGCGTCCATTGTTTTTGCTGCAGTGTGGGAGGCTGGGAGAAGCTGCCAGTAGTCAACAATCTTGTACGCAGTATTTACACTAATCAGTCAAATTGAATGTGGGAGTGATTTGGGATTGATGGTGAATGTGTGCACAGACTCTGGAGCAGTTACTTATTTACAGTCGGTGTTTTTTAAAAATTTTTTTTGGTACAACAAGAGAGAAAAAATAACAATAAACATACAAAACTGGGTGCAAAATAACCGCCAATAAGAAACTAAAACACTTTTTATATCCATTCACCTTAAATCAGAACCACTGATCAACAGTACAGTAGTGTTTACTGTGTATTGATTGATCATTATGCTCCAAGTCCTTGTGCCTAGGGCTGCATAATATGTCATTTCAGCATCGACAGTGCACTGTACACATGTGAAAGTAAGGTGTATTAACGCCACAACAATTTTGCTGCTTGATATAAATGCAAAACTAGTACTTTTCTTATGTTCAATCACTCATCTACTGTACAGGAGAAGGTCGTCTAATTCAATCCAGTTTAAGGATTTTTGGATTCATGGGAGTTACTTGAGAGTGACATGCATACACAGCAAACCAGCAATCATTCTCAATCAATTTATAGATCACAGCAGGACCTAATTTGGTTGCTTGATAAAATGCACCCCACGAAATCATTCTGTCCGTCCTGGAATTATTGATTCTTTTCACATAGAGCATCTCAAGTTATCTGGTAAAAACTCACAACATCTGTTTTTTTCCCAATATCTTACAGCGTCAGTTGTTATCATTAATCTGATTATAGAGATTAGAGGTTTGACGAATGTTAGATTGTGTCACCAAATGTACAAAAACAGCTTTTTGAACACATTTTTAACCCCTTTGGTTTGATGATTCCAGGTGATTCTGCAGCACTTTCTGATGGTGAAGAAGCATTTTTTTGGTTTGAGGAGTTACTCAGAAGTGCTCACACACCCAGCGGTGAGAGTGCGAGCTCCTGCAGGAACATGTGCACGCACAAACACACACACACCAGAAACATTTAAAAACCTAGATAAGTATGATCATAGGTGACAGGAGGGCGGGCCTCACCTGGCATGCAGGTTGCTGTTATGCAGTTATGTGGACACACCCAGCAGAACTGGGAGCTTTCCAACTCTGGCACCTTGTGCTTTTTTTATTTCCCTTTAAATGGCCTCAGGCATACAAAATGACACCTGCTGCCTCTGCCAAACCATACATGTTTGACAACCAAGCAAAAAGACACACACTGCCAATTTGAACACTAGACACCTGTCAGCTCGTGTTTTAAAAGCTTGACATGGCTCAATCAAAGGTTGTACTCATTGTAATAATAGGAGGAGTTTTAAAGGGCTGGGTCACACAATATTTCTCATTTAACTCGAGAAATTCAAATCATGTCAAGGAAATCTAAGTTGTTTTTAAGTTTTGTCACTGTTTCAGTACTTCACAGTGTTTTTTGGGCGGCTGCAGATACTTCAGGTGTGGATATTTCAAAAATAAAACCACGTTGTGTTCATGAAAATATAAATGAGGGAGTGTTTTTTTTTGTGATTTAGATGAACTGACCCTTTAGGATTACAACCCTACCTGTCTCCAGTCCGCATAACTCCAACTCATCCTCAGAGAGAAGATAAAAGATGCGCTCCTCTACCTGCTGCTACACCTGCTACACCCCGTGCAGGCCACGCCCCCTCCGGCACGCCACGGTCACTTGAACGCACCTTCGCCCTGGCTCTTTCTTTGGGGGGAACTTTCGCTTCCTGTTGCTGTTTCCGCACAGACGGTTTCATAGCGGTGAGTCAGTGTGTGTGTGTGTGTGTGTGTGTGTGTTTGTTTGCAGCCGGCGGTGTGTGAATGGTTTCTCCCACTAAAACACTTCTTCTGTGAGAGGCGCTTCTTCAGTTCAAGTTCCTCCTGCAGCTGAACACTGTGCCCGCCATCATGTCGCTGCCGCAGCAGCTTCGAGACGAGAGGTGAGTGTGTCTCAGTGATAATGAATACAATGAATACGTCCATTAATGAGTTATAATGAGTCTGCAGGCTGGCGCTCATTTAAAGCGCTTAAAAACTGGAACTATAAAGTAAGTGCAGCTGTGTTTTAGTGTCTGTGAACTTGGTCGTAATGTCACAACATGATATCAGGTTATTACATCTCACTTCACGTTTTCTATCGTCCTGTTCTGTTCAGTCTGTCTATAATGGACCTACACTGCGCAGTTGGATCGTTTCTCTGGTCTTTCATTGCTGCCACAGATGGAGCACATGCATTAAAATACAAGCAACAGGTTGTGTCACTGCACAGCTGACGACCAATGTGTAGAAAGTGATCTCAACAAGTAAATACAAGTCAATAAAGAGGGGGATTAAAGGAGCAGTTCGCACAAAAATGAAAAAAAAAAAAAAAATCAGTCGTTATCTAGTCAGAGTGCCGATGCAAAGTCAGGTGAAGTTTCAAAACATTTCTGGAGCTTCACAGGAAGACAGCGATACAGCGTTTCTCAAAACAGCTGAAGCAGATGGGGACTTGTTTTAAAGCGTGAAACAATAACAGCAAAAAAGAACAAAACGGCTCCATACAGCTCGGCCGGTGAAATCTTCAGGAAGCTCCGACATCCTGAATTGATTTGAAAAGACGTAATTTTCATCCTTGCTCAAGTTGAACTCTTCACTGTAGTGGCTAAGCTAAGCGTTAGCATGTTTGTCTTTTCAAATCAGTTCAGGATCTCAAGGCTTCTTAGAAACGTGGTTTATTCCGGATGAGCTGTATGGAGCCATTTTATATTTTTTCTCTCTTAACGTGCTGAAACAAGTCCTCGTCTGCTCCACTTGTTCAGGAGAGCGCTGCAACACTGTTTTGCTGTGAAGCTCCAGAAATGTTTTCTGGAGTACGAAACTTCACCCGACTTTCCATCTGCACGGGCGTGAGTAGATAATGATAGAGTTTTCATTTTTTGGTTGAACTTTTCCCTTTTTTTTTAAATGAATAAAATATTCTCACCACATTATTTCTTTTACTCAGCGACTTTGATCAGCTGCCTCACAACATCGCTGTCAGCGCCACCATCGCCGACATCGAGGAGAAGAAAGGCTTCATCGACTACTTTGTAAGTTTTGCAAAAGTCAGCTGAGCAGAAGAAGTGTGACAACAAAGAGCACAAACCCGCCTCATGTTTGCGTTTCTCTCCCAGAGGTTTGTGATTGAGGTGAGGACTAAAGGGGGGAGTAAGTACCTCATCTACAGGAGGTACAGAGAATTCTTCAACCTCCACCAGATCCTCGAGTCCAAATACTCTCCTGAGAACCCGGAGAAACCTGGTCCCAACACCTGCGTCCTGCCCACTCTTCCAGGTGAGCAAGATCGCAGCGCTGATAACATGACACGTCACGTCAGAGCAGTCAGCACGGCGACAGGTTTCGCATTGTTCAAATACAAGTCCTTCATATCTGATTAGCAGCTGTTACAAGTCTGACTGGTGCAGTATGAGGGAACCTCTGAGCCGAACCACGTGAACAGTCGACGTCTCTGAGTTCCAGTTTTGTTAAGTTGCACTCCTGGCAGGTGAATCTTGCCTGCCGGACAAAAAAAATGGTTCCTGAAGCTGGTTCTGCTTTCTACTGTCTGCACGTTGCGCGTCTTAATTTTAGTTAATGAGTTGAGCGTTGCTCAGATTCTGCATGATGTCATCCATCCGTGCAGTGTGCCGGCCATCGGTGATACCCGAGCACGCCCTTTCTGCTCGACTGCATCATTGTGTAATGTTTCATGTCTGATAAGCCTTCAGACTCATGGAGGTTAAAACCAAACTGGACAACCTGTTCTTAGTTCATTTCCTTCCATTTGTTTTGCTACCTGCTTTAACACAGACAGTGTTTATTTGTGCTCATACTGACAAAAGTCAGTTTTCCTCATTTTTCCGGGTCGTTTTTTCGTGTATGATGAGCCAGCAGTGCAGAATATTCCCATACAGCCTGTGGTGTCCAAGGAAAAGCTACTGTATATGAAGCGTTGTGGTAAATAATACAGTAGGTTTTCATATTATTAGCTACTACAACCTGTCACTGTCTTGGCGACACATTAAAGTACTCCAGTACTATTACAACACAACAGCAAACCCTCTGCAACATTTTGTGCAGCCACAAACGTAACATGAAATAACCCCTGTCAGCGCTTTCACTGTCAGTAGTTTACATTAACTACTAAGAGGTGTCGGCCTAGTGGCACATCGTGAGTCACCAGTGCTCGTAATGTTAGCCGCAGCAACCGGACAGCTTTACAGTTTTAATGAGGAAGTGAGATTGAAGAGCCACCGTGGAAAAAATGATGCACGGTTGAGGAGATATTAGATCTGTTCCGTTTTGGACCTCGAGGAGCAGATTAAGTGAACTGCCTCATCTGGAAACAGGCAAATTCAGCACTCAAGTTATTTGATATAAATTGCATGTCCTACGATGAGTTCGTGGGCTCTCCTGTACTCGTGTCCTCTCAGTCATCAAAACCTGAACAGAATCACAGTGTTATTAACAGTTTTGTTCACTGTGATCCCTCCTTAGCATTTGTTCTGCTTCAGGCTGCGTTACCAAACACATCGTCCTTTTTAGATGCTTCACTATCATGAAAATTTTGATACTAATGGGGAGGAAAATAGAGTGCAGTCAGCCGGGCTCCGGTTTCACAGCGATGACAGGGATTTTGCCGTGTCCGACAGAAAACAGGGGGAACATTGTACTTTTTACAGCGTCGTTTATGCCTCGTCACGCTGTAACCTTCACCTTCACGTGCGCACTCGTTTCTGCTCCACTTCATGCATATGGAGAGGAACAGACTGGGTTTATGGCGACAGCTGGCTGAAATCTCCCTCCCTGTGGCTGGAAGAACCGAAACCCATCTGAACGCGGTTTTAAAAATCGAGGATGTGTCGTGTCAGATGTCATAAATCAAACGTACCGCCCTCATGGATCGCACTGAGAGGATTTTTACCCAATGAATTAAAAAACACAGTAGTTTCAGATGAAATCACGGAAGAACAGTGAATAATATTGTGATATTTTTCAGTTTCATGTGAACTCACTGAGTTAGATTCTATTCGAGCCACTTGGATATACTGAACAAAAAGCTCTTTGGGGAGATATCTCATGTCCAACTCCTACTCTCAGAATATTTATTCAGTAGATTTTAAATACTTCGTGAGGCAGCAGAAAAGGAGCAGAGAGGTTTTCGGTCCTGATCGGAGGCCTTTAATCTGGATTACTTACTGACCCTTACTTAAATTATCCTTTATGTTGACTAGAAATGTCTCAAATTACAGCTTTAGCTCTACATTTGACTCACGTTATTTTTCACACGCTACTTCATCCAAATACTGAAGGTTGTGATTCAAAACAAAGTTTTTAAGCTAAAATCTGCAGTGCCAAACTTGTGTCTTCCCCTTCTGGCAGGGAGGATCTGCCGTACTCTACTTACTAATTGCTGTAGTCTACTTGGTCGCCATGATTAATCCCCCCTTTAGTTCTGGCAAACCAGTCTTTGCTCGTTAACGTACAGTGAATCAATACCACTGCGCCGGTGCAGAAAAGGAAATGGGGATTTATCCAACAGTGAAAGTGTTAACTTGCATAGTGTGAAATTGTTTGGCAAGGACTTAAATGTAACGGAGAGTTATTTAAAGTCCCACACTGAAGCCTTAAATTATTACTGTCATATGAATAAAAGTTTAATTGGGACCACAAGTTTCTGTGATACCCAGATTTGACGAAACAAGAGCCAAACTGTCAAACAATCCAAGAAGAAGTCTGTTAGATTTGAACAAACAAAAACAACACATGTTGTCGTGACAGAGTGAAGCTTCTTCCCTCACACGTGATCTTTGGCTGAGGACAGATGCCGTCTCGTAGAGAGCGCAACACAAACAAGATGATCTAACAACTTTGATTTTGGTCTGATGTCACGTTACTCACAAAAATGTACATTAGGAGTAGTGACGGCTTTTGTCATGTGCCGCTGCTGATGTCTGTCATTGTGAGAGTGACAGCTGGCTGGAAATGACAAGATAATAACAGATTTCTGCCGCAGAGTTTAGCGACTCTGTGTATTATAACAGCGTCCAAACTCGGAGTCAGTCGTGCCATTTTCACTTCCATGTGCTCTAACTTTTCACTTGGATATGCGGTGAAGCGCTCGCACTGTACGCTGTCGAGCAGCGGCGCCGTGCTGCAGCACTATAAGGCTGAGGTGACTGAACACGGTGGAGCGCGGGCTTTATTTTAGCTGACATTGATCCATTAAGATATGGCGGGATATGAACCTCAGGATCTGCCAGAGACAACTGCAATAAAGATTAAATGTTATCGGTATTATCTCTCCAAATGTCATTTTAATAAACTCAGTGAATTGAAGGGTATTCCTTCCCCTTAAAGGTCTTGAAATCGTTTTGGAATAAAACCTTTAGACGCCTGTAGCAGAGTGTCAGGTCGTCGGGCTTAATGTCAGAAACTCTGCACCGCCATCAGTCATCGCAGTGCCACGAGGTGTATACCCTGCAAGGTCAATGTTAAAGCTCATATCAGAGGGCTGTAATAAGTAAGTTTAATCCACAGTGACATTCAGAATAGTCAGAAAAGAGCAGATGGATCGAAGGACAGATGAGAGCCACGGGGAAAATAAGTGCAAACAGCCATGTTGAAGGTTCGGGAGAGATGAAAGAGAGACATTCATACGTTCATCCACTGTGTAGGATAAACGTTTTAAGATGACAAGGAGTTGAGTCGCGTCGGGAGAGTTAAGAACAGGAATAAAAAGAGAGGAAAAAAATCCACCCAGCAGAGACGGCGTTTAATAATCTAAGTTAATGGAAAGTGCAAAGTCACTGGCCCATGCAAGTGAGCTGTTATTAAAGAAGATTAAGTGTGTGTGGGAAGCACCTGGACTGACCACAGTCAAACAGAAACTTTAAATTAGAACGAGTCAGCAGTGCAGTAACGAGCGCCAGACTGAGGAGCAGCCAGAGAACAGAATCCAGCCTCAGACTCATTAAATCTGCTAAATACAGACATTTACAACAGTTTGTCTATGTGACGTTGATGCAGAGATTTATTTAATACCGATTTTTTTAATGCTGCACTTCTGTAATCTTTCAGCTAAAGATGAAACAGAAGTCTGCACACACACATTTTCACTTCCCAACACGTATCCTGGCCTCGATCAGTCGCCGCGTTGCGGTGTGTCTGTGTTTGTCCTCTCGTCCCCGTCTGCCCGGTGGCTCCGGTTTTATTCTGCAGCTCATTGTTTTCCCATAAGTCAGTCTTGTCTGGGAGCCGCCGTCAGTGTCCGCATTGATTATCGGAGGCTGGAAACCAACATATGCACCAATAAAGCCTGAAGGCTTTGAACGGGAAGCTCGGACCATCGATTTAGGAGAGATGAGGACAGATGGAGGTGTTTGTGTGTTTGGCGTGTGTGCGAAAGTGTATGAATTACTTATAGCCGGTGAGTCAGGTTACGCTGCCCTGCTCTGTGATCACACTTAAGTCACATACAGATTTATTTCTGTTGGAACCCGAGTGGCTTTAGTGTAGCTATCGACTAGCGAAGCATTAGATTTGGTTTAATGTTCAATGTCAGAGCAATGAGTGTGAAACCAGTCGTCTCCCGACTGCAGTTCTGGAACGTTAACACACCCAATCAGGTTAATCACAGACTTAAAGTAACAAACGTGTTGGCGAGCAGCAACAAACCACAAACGTTCATGAAGTGGATCAGATGATTGACCGCAGAGTCTTTTGTTTTTCCTTTCATGATTTTATTTTGCTTGCGGTGGCAAAGTCTCGCCAGCAGAAACACTGAAACCCGTTCATGCACCTGCAGGCTGTTTATAGTGATAACCAGCCAAAACAAAGCCGGGACTCACTTGGAGGAAGCAGAGTCTCCTCCTGACACGACATCACCGAACATCACCGAACATCACCGACTCGGCGCCGCTGATTAGGAACCATATTATAATATCACTGATGTAACTTCATCCGTTTTATCTTCGCGCTGCACCTGTGTGGTTGGAGCTCTGCCAGAACCGAATCCAGTCCAAACCATTAAAAACGAGACCTGTGCTGTTCTCTGATCTCTATACTGGTCTTCTCAGCTCCTCTCCGTCCTCCCCCGAGTGCCTCCTTCCCCTTTGATATTTGCCGTACGTGCTGTGAGCCAAGCAGGGGGTAAAGTTACAAATGCGTCTTATTCTTGGCATTTTCTTCCAGCCTGCTCTGAGGAGGAGAGCAGTGAGGGCTTGTTTTTACCAGATAATGTGTGCGTGTCGGGGAGTTTCAGCAGTTGTAGAGATTCATTTCATGGTCAAACTGAAACGTGAAATGAGTTTTTAAGATGGTGAGTCGTTTGTCTTTATCGTAATGTTTCTATAATGGCTCACTCACTTTTTAAAAATCATGCACTTCCCCTCGTTTTCATGGTTCAGGTCGATATTCTTGCTTCGATCTCTCTGATCATTGTCCTCTGACAGTCTAGCCGCCGTATTCAGGTTGGAGAAGACCTGAGCTGATATAGTCGTCTGTCTCGCCTTCAGTTGTTACTGTGCACTCAAAACAAACGGCAAGAGCTTTGCCTGCCCTTAAAACACAGCGAGGGGTTGTTTGGGATGTGGGCGACTCAGGGGAAGACCTGCAGACACTACTCGGGGCTGAAAAACATACTTCAGCACCTCTATTGAAGTATTTCGGATTTACAGTAAATATTCGACTAAAAGATGCTGGAATCAGTCAGAGATAATACTGTAAAACACAGATATCTTTGCAAGTAAAGGTGGTTTTATGCCACACTGCTTAATGTGCATCTGTTATAATGTGTTATAATGTGTGTTTTTTTTTAGAGTAACCCACTATAGAGGTATTAATTTCAGTCATATGTTGTAATATGTGTAATTTAGACACACACCCAGGGCTGTTTCTCTCATTGCCACGTTCTATATTGGGAAAGTTCTACTTTTCTACAAACTCTGATTTAGTAGCTGCCACGGAGGAGTCTGCTGGATAATATTAGATCTGATGGGTTTAATTGCAGTGCCAGATCTCATCAGGATGGAAAGGGAATAAGAAAGACAGCAGGGAGAGGGGAGGGAGACAGAGAGGGGAGGATGGCTGATGGGTGATGGGTGATGGGTAGGAGCAAAGAAGAAATGGAAACGGATAAAGGTCTGTTTTTCAAATTGAAACTGTTTTATTGATTAAAGTCAGGCTCTGTTTTGTTCCCTCTTTCTTTCCCACTTCTCACTTTAGCTCTTATTTTCTTCCCATCATGCTAATTTAAACAAATCAAGACACGTTGTCCTCGCTCATCCTCTTGTTTCATCACAGGTGTAGCCTTCGGTGCCTCAACCTGTGATCTTAAAATAGAGTAAAGAAACGAAAGCCGCGCTGAAATAGAGTCAAGGTCGGAGGAGCATTTTATCCACCGAGGGCCCCGGCAGATGGTGGGAGACGAGCGGATGAGCGAGTGATTCATCAGTTAGTGAGTAAAGGAGTGAATCTGCGTCTGCGGCTGATGGAGTGACTTATCGTGCTCGAGAGCGAACGAGACGGGAGGAATTGAGAGAGGACAGAGGGCTGAATATTGTGGCTGAGGGTCATTAAGACTGTGCTAAATTTGATTTAACAGGAGTGTTAGATGGCCTTGGATGGATTGTTGAGCGGCCTGAATTAGAGCATTAGGAGCATGCGCTGTGCTTCATAACGTTTGACTGGACCGGACTGTGGATGTGTTCACGCTCTCAAGAAGGTCTGAAGGGGCCGCAGCTCAGGATTAATAGCAGTCTATGATATGTCTGTGTCCAAATGTTTTGGGTCCAGTCTCTGTGTAGGTACCACATAGAGGTAGACTGGCCTTCTTCAGCTGTGTAGGAAAACCTCCTCGCACAGCTCCAACAACAACAATATGCTGTGTCTCAATTCAGGGTCTGCATCCTTCGAAGGACCCGGCCTTTGTGGTCTTTGAAGGCGAGTCCTTCAGAGAGACCTTGTTAGCCACGTCAGCCGTTGTTAAATGGGACGGTCTCGCCTTTGGAGCATTTCCTGGTTGCGTCACCAGATGTTTTACCTTTACGGCGCGATTTCTGCCGCTCAGGCCCGTGAAAGTGACGATCTACGCCACGCGATGTCGCCATTTTCTCTCTTTCTTTCTTCGCAAAGAATCTTGGGATATGTGAGGCCACGAAGGATAGCAGCGGTGCATCCTCCAAAAACAGGGAAAAGAAGCAGCATCTGGAGGAGCCTTCGGATTGAGACAGCCATTGCGCGGCGTTGTGACGTAATTGACCTTCAAATGCTCCTCCGAAGGATGCAGACCCTGAATTGAGACAGCAATAGCGTCCAGCACCTCGATACCGTGGCTTCATCCCGCGTACAGCTGCACAAGCTCTGACTCCCAATGAAGTCACCAGTTTTTTGTGCAGTGGGAGGAAGCGCAGGTGTGTCGTCCATCTTTTTATAGAGTCATCGGCGTACCTTAGAGAGCTAACAAACACGGCACATCAGTTCTTCATACAGCATTTGTGAAGCAGATTTTTAAAGTTTTTAAATTGAGTATCATTTCCACATTCACATGTCACATGCTAGTAGAGTTTTTCTAGAGTCAGTCTTCCTTGTGTGCGGACTGTAAACGATCACATTCAGTGAGTGAAGTTTGCGCTATAAATAGAACAGAATTATATCTTCAAACGAAACATCTGCTCACCTGGTCTGAGGCTCGTGTGTGTGAGCTGTGCACATTCTACATGCTGTGCTTCTATAAATACCAGTTTACAGTGTGTGTGTGTGTGTGTGTGTGTGTGTGTGTGTGTGTGTGTTTGGAGGGGGGTAAATTACACAGGCCTTGATTACACTGTACATCTGACCCCGTGGTGATTGTGTTCCTGCACCTTTCTAATTGTGATATGTGTTTTCTCTGCAGGAAAAGTCTTCATGGGCAACAAGAGGGAGATTGCAGAGAGCAGGATCCCCGACCTGAACACGTACATGAAGGTGATCACGTCTAATTTTAATGCACGCTGCCGTCTTTTCTTTTCTGCAGAGGTTGCCGAGCTGTTGGCACGCTCGGCTTTCTTCTGCAGCGTGCGATGCAGGAGCCTACAACTTGGTGGGCTGAACAATGCTGTAGGTGGATAAGCACTGACTCGGATATTTCAGCAGGAGTTTGCAGATGGAGCCCAACATGTAGGCGTTGCTGCTCTCTTCTCTTTGCTCTGCCCTGTGCCCACATCACGTCTGACTGACTGTAGTTGTGGGACTTTTGACATGTTTCAGCGTTGCTCCATCGCTAAAAACACGATCAGGTTCTCTTTCTCCCACTCGCTCACTTCTCTTTTTCTGCTTTACTTTTTTTTTTTTTTTGCCCGCAACCTACGTGGTTCTCACTCTGCCACACTCTCTCGCCTTCGCTTGCCTTGCACTCGTAATCTTTCTCGCTTCATCTCCTCTGTTTCATCCACTCCTTGCACCCTTGTCTCTTCCATATCCCACCACCCTACTTCTCCATCTCCTCTTCCATCAAACTCCCACTCTCCCCACAACCCCCTTTTTCTCCTCAAACCTCTCCCACCATTCACCTTGACTTCCCTCCTTTTCCCTCTCTCCTCCGTCTCCCCCCGTCTTCCTCTCAAACGCTGCGTCATTACCTTTCTTTTCATTTCTCTTCCCTCTCTTTCTTGTTATCCAGCCCTTCTCCCATCCCTCTTGCCTCATTCTCCCTCTCTCTCCTCCCTCCCAGAGGTTGCTCGGTCTGCCAACGTGGTTTCTGGTCGACGAGGCTCTCAGGATGTTTTTCTACCAGACTGACCAGGACAGCCAGCATCAGCCACGAGCCCTCAGGCGCCTCCGCCCACCTACCCGCAAAGTGTAAGCCCCTGCGCACACGGTGCTAAAAGCACTGAGAGAATGACTGGTATTACTACAAAGCATCTTTGCTGAATCCCCTGAGCAGCAGGCCAGATGTGACTAAATATGAATATGTGAATATATTCACAACAGGCAGATTGTTTATCACGAGAGCTTCGAATCAGAGGAGACAATACTTGAGTTATACAAAGTGCTTGAGGGTGCAAAGGTGCCAGCCGCTGAAGCACCTGCATTAGTGATGATGAAGGGCATTATTTGTTGGTGTTCGAGGGCTTGTTTTGTGCCCTAATTTATTTGCATACATTATTATGCGATTAAGAAATCCTGCAGGGCCTCCTGAGGCCCTCCAAATGTGACCCCAGTCTGTGAAATATCGAAGGCTTTTTAATCACGGAGATGTAAAATTGCGTCCGCTATCTTTGAAATGGTACCACAATTAGTATCAATCTAGTGCCATTAGGCCTTTTTAAAGAGCAGTTTTCACCACTTGAAATGATGAATGAATTACATAAAGTTTTGAAATTGAAGTAGTCGGAGCAGATGAGGTTCAGGTTTTGTTTGAATATGGAGGATAAGATGGAGGGAGGGCCCTCCAACAGCATGATGGGCCCCTAAAAAGAGGAAAAGGATGGAAAGCAAAAGCATAAACCTTGAAAAGTGTCGATTATTGAAATTCTGTTAATAATTATAGCGGCTACTTGAATGTGTTACCGTTCGAGTGTCGGCTTTTCCTCCGCTAAAAAAGAGCACGAACAAAAAAAAACAGACAGAAGCACAAATATATTCAACCAAACAAGTAAATCAATTAAACCCCACGAACCAGAGAAATCTATTAACCAGGTATTAGAAACTTTTAGCTCGTCGATCAGGCTTCTATCACCTAACTTTTGTGACTCTTAGTGGATGCTACGAGACAAAAGAGAAACTTTAAAAGAGAAAGGGGTTTTTTTGGTGGGAAATGACTCATTTTTACTCGGTCAGTCCAGCATTTTATTTTCACATTTTATCTCACAGCCGGGCTAACTGCTGGAAGTTGTATCTTTAATGACTACACATTTGGTCAAAGCAGCAGCTCTTCCTCCTTTACAATAGTATTGAACAATAGCAGCTAACAAAGCTCCTCTAATTCGGTGATAAACACGTTTTATTTCCCATAAATTCCTCATAATTAAAAATCCTCCCTTCTGAAACAGCTTAAAGTGAAGATGATGAAACAGTAAAAGAAAGCAGATACTGAGAGCTGAACACACACAGCGTCTCCTGCACAGACACGAGTTGAGTTTTTAAACGTACGCTTGGTTTGGGGGGTCGTTATCGTTTGGCCGTGGTCACGAGACGTCAGTGAAGCCCGTTTTGAGGCAGAGCAGACCCGCTTTGGCCCCGATCCGAGAGGCGCCATCTCGGCTCGGCTCAACTTGGCACGCTTAAACCGGTGATGGAAACGTAAATGCATGGCTCGGGGTGATATGGCAAAGCCAGATGTAGCAGTGGAAAAGCTCCCCAGGGTGACATTAAGTCTGTATATTGATTAATGATATGAGTGGCATCAGCATCTAGAGACAGAGCATCAGGTTCAACAGAGTCCTGCAGCGTCATGGTTAAACCAGGACCTAAAAACAGAACAGTCGTACCCTCGGCCCGGTGAAAAGGTGCTGCAGCTGTGCAAAAAGTTATACATATTTTATGTTAAATTAAAACGAGGCAGTCCTGAGTTATGACGTCCCATTTGGCAAATAAGTGCCGCCTTGATTTCCTCCCATCTTATCCCAGCCCGTCTCCCTCACATCATAAATGGACGCAGTTAAGTAGCGAGGAAAAGATGGAGGCAAGGATACATAAATTTGGCATTGAGAAAACTCCGCCGAGACTTATTACCCTTTTTTATGTCCCACTTCCTCATTCATAACGGCCACTGGTGCTTCTGATTTGCCCATAGGGTTACACCAGCAGGAGATGTGGTGAAGATGGACTCTCTCAACAGGAAATGATGCAAATGTAGACGCTCATTACTTCCTCTGTTCTTGCAGCTAACCTGATTTATTCATACGGAGGTATGACTGTTTGTGTTGGAACTTTAGAAGGAACTGTGATATTTCCTCTTTTGAATGTTGCCTCATGTTAGTCTGTCCTTTTCCTGGAAACCAGATGTGTTTTGTCACATAGTTCCAGTATTTTACAGATGATGACTAACTATTAATGATGAACTTTATTCAACCCTGGAAGAGTTTCCTTAAAAGGTTCTGTCTATATTCTTTGTCCAGATCTTAAAATTTGGACCTGAAATTCGTCCGTTTGTACTTTTTTTTTTTGTCTCTGCACAGCTGCAATCATTTGCAGGTGTTAAGTATTGAATAAATGGATATTTTGAGGATTACCAAAGTTATTACAGTTAATCCTGAGGGGAACAAGAATGTCTACAGTAAAGAGCATCTTCACACATCCAGCAGTGGTTGAAACATTTCACAGTGAACCAACAACCTGCTGCTGGAGGAAAAGGGGACCACCACAGTCAGGATTCGTCTTCTGGGATACATTTCAGTCTGGACCAAATTGATGGACCTGACCAACATTGCCATTTCTGTAACTTTGCCGCTAGCCTGGCTAATAATAGCTACACCGATTGGTTCTGACAGGAACTACGATTAAAGGTCAAAACTTCAGACTTCAAATTAGTTCCCACGAAGTCAAAATCGATGTTCACCTCACCTATAGGCTAGTATGATGCCTGACAAAGGCAAATAAGTCTTATTGTAGGTGTTTGTAATTTCCTGGAATACAGTAAAAACAGCTGGTAACTCATCCTGCACTTAGGGACACATAGTAGTACATTAAACGCTTTCTAAATTTAAAGCTGCCATGGATATATAAGCAGAAGTCCTGTTTGCTGACGTAGCGCTGGGGTGTCAGGACCCAAACCTGAGAAAACCACCTTGGTACCGTAGTCCCTGTTTTCAAGCTGCCGTCCAACTTCTTGGAGGCCGTGTTGTTCAGTCACTTGAAGCAGCCAGTTGGGCGAGAGTCATCGTACTGTCATAACGCACATTCAGCACTATTGGCTACTGTAAATCAGTATACACGCAAAGTCTCTCCTTAGCTGCTTTACAGGAAATGTGTAACTATGCTGAAGTAAATATCACTCCATGAGCCTTCAAACCATCAACACTCAACCTATCCTGCTGTTCATCACACCTGCAGCATTTATGTTCACTTACATTCATCGTCTTTTCTCTGTATCTCTGTGTCTTTTAGGAAAACAATCAAACCGAAGATGGACCTCTTCTCCTCCCCCAGGGCCGAGGTATGTGAAGCAACATTTTCTTCTTTTTTTTTTTTTATTGTTGTTGCTCTGGTTACAATCTCCGTGGCCACCCACAGAGCAACAACTTTTGAGTCAAACAACCACGCAGAATGCACTTCATCACCCCGAGAAATACCATGTGATCCTGTCAGCACCCTTGGCGTGACTGCAACTCTTAGCACACACACACACACACACACACACACACACACACACACACACACACACGTACACACGTACAGAAAACTTCTTCCTGTCCACTGCCTTGTTTGTGAGACTCGCATAAAAAAACACGTACAAAAAAGATGACACACACAAACATATCGACTGATGTGACAAATCAATGAGGATGACTTCATTTATCAAACATCCGTCGCACTTTTTCCCCTCCCTCCTGCCTGTGACTCCATTGACCTCATCAATACTTCCCGCCTCGCCTCACTTCCTTTTTTTAATTTCTGTATCCATCTCTCCTCCCTCACCCTCCTCGCTCTCTCACCCCTCTCCCCACACTTCCCTTTAAACAACCCTTAAATTCGGCCTTCTTTCCTTTTTCCCCTCGCTCTGTGTCTTCTCAAGGTTACGACCATCTCTCGTCCCTCTCTCCTCCTCCTCTTCTCCTTTTCGCATCCTCTCATTTTCATTCTGTTCACACCCTCCGCTCCCACGCCGGTTAAAAAAGAGGAAGGGAGGCAGCGTTTGCATTCTGTGGTCGTTTAAGATGTGTGTTTGTGAAGTTGTGTGGCTGGTGTGGTTTTTCAGGGAGTACAGTCACGGCAGAGGTTAAAGTGCTAACGACCTGCCAATTTAATCCTCCGAGGAGGCACAAACTGCCTTTTTTATTCTTTGGTGAATCAGCACCATCCTAGACCGACCTCTGCACACACGTTGGTACGTCTATTCTTTTGAGGACCCTCATAGACAAAAGTAACACTGACATTAACCATCACGACTACAAATACTTTCAACCACACGTCACGAACCAGAGTGTCTCTTTGACTCAGCGTTATCCAGTCGTGCAATAATGCCAGAATTCGACCTCCGCCGAGTTTTAATGCCAGTCAAACTATCGTTCATGCGTTTATTTCCTCACAGTTGGATGATTGTGTCGGCCTTTTGACAGTTATTAAGCAGAAATTAATCACCAGACTCCCGATCGCAAAGACTCCTGACAAAAACCATTTGACTTTTAAAGCCCTCCATGACCTGGCCTAGAATATATATTCTGGAACTGCTGTCCCAAAACCACCCAGCATGTAGTCCACTTCAGAGACCGAGCACCTGCTGTTCGAGCCTGCCTGAGGAACTACATCAGGTTTTGATAAGTGCTATACAAATAAACTAACAACAACAATGTCTAATCCCCCGTTTTTGCCCTGACTGTAAATCCGACCATAATCCTGAACAAAGTCCAAACTGTCAAACAGCTTTCTGAAGAAGCGAGGAGCAGCCAAAGTGACCTCTCCTTCCAAACACGTCGTCGTCTTTACGTCTAAAACTCAAAGGCAAAGATACAAAGACATATTTGCATGCACACGCTCAGTTACAAACACCGTAAATGTCTATTTTTGAAACAAACTAGTGTGTGGTAGTAACTGTGTGTAATACTGTTTGTGTGGGAGTAATCATGTTGATAGTACTGGTGGATGAGAGCCATTACTTTACTGCGATCTTCTATCGGTATACGTTGTGGTGTGAAGAGATATAGTGAGTTTTTAATGCTTGTACAAAACATCCACTCTTATGAAGTCATTTTTGTAATTCAGCCCATGATGAGATATTTTTAGGAGGAAGGCGCCCACATATTCCATTTATTTAGTCCAGTTCTGATGATGCAACATAACATGTTTATTAGGAATACTCTTGTTTGCGATCAAGAAGTTCTTTTCATGCATGTAGATTCTTTGTTTGGGTCTCTGATCGAGCCCCACCGTTTCTTCCACCGCAGCGTCCAGATGTATATTTGTACATTTTTGTTCACTTGCCAGTTCTCCAGATTTGTGCCGAAACTACTTTGTATCTAAAAAAAAAACAAGTTGGCGACAGCGAGAGCACTTCAAACTCTTTCCGATCCAAATCTGCTCATGCAAGTGTGTCAGAAATCAAATCTCACTCTTGTGTTGGAGACAGAAATACTCATTCTGGAGCTGCAGTAATTAATTGCTCAACTGACTGACAGAAGTATAGGCAACTATTTTGATAACTGATTAACTGTCTATGTCATTTTGCCAGCAAAATCTGTAAAAGTGTGAGAATTTATCGCTTTTGCTTCGACATTTTTCTTCAGTCATAGTAGACTAAATATCCTCGGTTTGACCAAACATGGTTGTGGACTCTGGGAGACAAAGATTGACTTTTTCTGATGCACCTAAAGTTAAACTCTCATCTCATTGTGTTCACTGAAATCACTTAAACTGTGCTTTGGTTTGATGCTAGAGATACAGGATAGTCCATTAAAACCAAACCCCCTGGTGGTCACCAAGCAAACAGCTGCAGGGAGATTGTGTATTTTCAGATCAATGGGTTTTCGTCAGGATAATGGGCTGTCGGACAAGATTTGTCAGACTATTGGGTTTTCTGAATACCGGACCACTGGAAGACCAAACAGTTAATTGATTAATTGAGAAAGTAGCAGATTAGCATCTTAATTGTTAAAGAAAACAATCAATAGCTGCAGCAGTAATCCATCCTTTAGTGGCAGATTTTGATCTAGGAATATGAAGCTTGTTAGAAAGCAGCTGTGTGTGTGTGTGTGTGTGTGTGTGTGTGTGTGTGTGTGTGTGTGTTTGATGCACTTTTGCACCTTCTCTGTAAGTGGCTGTGTTCACGCCGCAGCCTATAATCTGAGCACATGTCTGCAGGTGAAGTGTGTGCGCGCCTCTGCAGCTCTTGAACTCTCGTGTCCTTTATCCCCAATAACGCAAAAGCGTTTAACATTTCCTCACCTTGCACTGCACAGGAATAGGTACAGCTCTTTCACCACACACACACTTTTTTCTTTCTTTCTTTCTTTCTTTCTGTCTCTGTCTGTCTCTCTCTCTGTCTTACTCTCTGTCTCTCTCTCTCTCTCTGCCTCCCCTCTCTCCCACACACAAGTAAAACATTGGTGTACTCCACTCACGAAGCAGCAGCCAGCCTACTCAACATTTATTTTAGCCCTCTCTCTCTCTCTCTCTATCTTTCTCTCGGAGAAAAAAAACGAGTGCTTCTCTGTGCGTTTGTGTGGTTTTGTGTTTGTCCTGCCGTGCAGGGAAGTGGCTGTTAAAGTCCGTCCAAACAATGATCAATGAGCTGGTCTGAGACTGATGGATAAGAGGGAAACACACACAGGCATTTGTCACAGTAGAGCCGGTGCAAGCGTTAGCATTTACGCTACGACACTTCATTCCACTCCACTTACTGTAGTATTAGCTCAGGCTTAACCCCCCCGAACGGCGTGATGAGTAATTGTCGGTGGCTGTAGCGCTGCGAGCTTCAAACAAGGTCAATGGGACAGGCTGCTCTCAGTTAGCGGGATTTTAACGGTTCACGAGCTGAAGGGCCGGTTTGTCTGATGTGACACGATCGGGGAGTGACAGACAAAGAAGCCGGAGTGGATCAAAGAGAGAAGAGAGGCAGAGAGAGTGTTAGAGAGGCAGAAAGATGGAGCGCAAAAAAAAAAAAAACGTAAGAAAAACCCATAGAATTAGGAAATTGAAATTCAAGCAGGTGCTTATCGACCGAGGCCCATCTTCCTTTCGCAGTGAGAGCCATTAGAGCAGAAATTAGATCTATTTTAGATAAAAACCTTCCTGAGCAAGAAAAGCTGATGCGCACGTACAGTTTGTACTTCGCCTCACCGCAAGGAAAGTACGACCATGAAACTCGAATGTTGGCTATTATCTGCGGTGTGAAGTGAAGTTTCTGTTGCTGAAGGTTATTGTGCACGTTAATGTGAACCACTGCGATGAAATCAGTATGAATTTAGCAGCTTTGATACAAGATTTAAGAGAGAGATTTATTTCTTTACCTGCTTATGCATATAGTTTAAACACTGACTATAAAGATGGAGCTGATAGTTTCATGCATCAGCAGGTTAAGTGCATCTTTGTGTGTGTTTCATCCCATTAACTGTGTTTAAACTGCTTTTAATTTCTCCACGACTATATTTTTTTACACAAACAAAACATCAAAAGGCTTTTTCTAATGTAAAAGTTGAGTCACGCTGATGTAACTGCAGAGAATTACATATTAATCCTACAGCTGTACTGAGAATTTGTGCTCAGTGATTGATTGATAAGTCACTGGAAAGATAACTGAATAATAATTAAGATAATCCATTAACTGTTTCAGTCTTTCTCAAAGCATTTACTGGCTTCAGCTTCTCAGATGTCAGGTTCTGCTGCTTTTCT